>MU224364.1:1073661-1095857 GCA_018584345.1 Thuja plicata
ATATATATATATAAAATGGGCACCCGTTTTGAAAAAAAATGGGTACCCATTTTTTGAATTTTGGATCGGGTGTCCGAGCCTAAGATGGGTGCCCATTTTTTTCAAAATGGGTGCCCGTTTCTAGCGGTAGTTTTCAAGCCCACAAGACCTCCACGGAATTGGCACTCAACTTCTTGCACTTACCCTATAAATAAAAATGAGGTAGAGGAGATGCAAAAATGAGATAGATTTAGTCAAATCAGGATAAGATAAGGTTCAATATTATTGATGATCGATTAAGACTGATTAGAAATGCATTTGGACCAAGTCTGACCACTAAGTGATGAGAATTTTCCCCAGTTTGAATATGGTTGACCAGAAAGGTATAACATTAGCATTAGGTCAAAGAAAGCAATTTACAAAGAAAAAAATGATCAACATTTTGCCTTAAAGGGTGAAAAGATAAGCCTCAAAAGAATAGAAAAATAAACTTGGATTTTAGTTTTGATCCCGAAAATGAATCGAGGATGCCAAGAAAAGATGAAGAATCTCTCCTCGCCCAATGCAAGATGCAAAGACTAAAACTAAGATAAAATGCAAAGGCTAAGATAAAACCTAGGATGAAAAATGCAAGTGCAAAGTGTAGGGATCTTACTCAGTCCTTATTTTCATCATTGAGCCTTATTAAGGGACATCACAAGATCATACAATAATCACTAGTGCAAGTGCAACTATGACAATATGAATATGATCTGTATCAGATAAAAAGTAGGAAACACACATATGCACTGAGGCATAAAGGCCAAGATGACCTGAACACTATTTCCAATTTAATGTTGTAAGTAACCAGTAGCACCAAGGCATAAGAGTCTAGGATGACATGAATGGTTGTTTCATTAGAAAACACAATGTATCAGTCAAGGATATAGCTCTAGATCTCCCCATTGTCAAAGGGGTAAAAGCAAGAGACGCCCAGGATAACCAAAGTGATACCCACAAGAATAAATCAAAGAAAACATGCCTCATGTCTTAGTTCTCTAATCATAACATCATGAAGAGACTAAGGAAGGAACATTAAGTGAAAATCATTAATTAGTTAGCACACAAAATAAGTCATAACATGTCTCAATCATTTTAGTTTAAGCGCAGTGTGAAAATGAAAATGAATAATCACTAACTTTCTAGGACTCATGCCTATAGGTGAGAAATATCGCACAATCCTAGACTATAGGTCAAGCTACAAAACATCGACTCAAGGTAGCATATATGATAAGTGTTAAGAAATAATCGATGTCAAAGGAAGTGTTGAGAAACACTATTTGGGGTGAGCCACTAAGAAACACGATCGCGCACCAAAGGAGGATATATTTTATGCCCCCTAGCCCTCGACAAAAATCAATCTCAAACCAAGGAGATTGGAGATGGAAGTCGAAAGGGTTCAAAGCGCAAAGTGACAAGCTGATAGAATTAAGTGCATGGGTTTCAAGTAGCACCTATTTCAAGGTTTTCACCACTTGAATTATTTTATATTTTTTCTACCAAGGTGCATGTTACCAAGTTTTCACCACGATGATAATGTTTTTAGGACTTTATATGCTTTTTTCACGATCATATATGAATTTTTTTTTTGAAATTTTTTTTCAGGGAATTTTAAGATTCTTAGATCCTTTTTAAGGACATTTAAAATATGTATAAAGCTCTTGAGAATCATGTGTAGAACTTCTTCAAATGAATGATGTTGATAGGTCCAGGGAGTTTCTCTCCCTCAGGTGTAGAAAGCTAATAGACACCAGATCCAAAAGCATCAGTAACTATGTAGGGACCTAGCCAATTTGGTTCAAACTTGCCTTTTTGTGCTATGTTCTATTGATTTTTATGATTATCTCTCAAGACAAGATGTCCTTGCTAGTAATAACTGAGAGTGAGGGGGGGGGGGGGGGGGTGAATNGAATCAGTGGCCACAAAAATTAATCCTTGAATCTACCCTTCAAACTTAGTACCACAAAATTATACCTCTAGTTATCTTCAATCCTACAAGATGAATGCCTTGAAATACTTATATCAAATTACTACTTGTCGGAATGCTTTGTAAAACCTTCTTCTGTATGTTTACTGATAAGAAGTCTTTCTATTTACCGAAACACAGTAAATAACTAGTGTATACCAATCAAACCATATTTACTTATGTGAAATGCAAAACAATAAAGTAATGACTCATAAGCAGGGATAACTTTAAGAAACCCCCTCCTAGGAAAAAGTGTTAAATACTGGCGAATCGTATATTAATTTAGGGGAAAAATTTTATTGACGATGGCAAATTTTTTTTCCAAATTAGCAAAATAATATAAAGGCGTAGGCAATTTTTTCCTTCCCAAATGAAAATTCCATAAAATCCTGGTGAATCATAAATTAATGGGGGAAAATATATAATATATGAGGTGAATTATGGTCTTGTGAAGGTAAAAAAAATATTTGTACTGGCGATTTTTATGTGTTGTTTTAAAATATATTTATTTTATTGGCTAATCTATTGTTAATTATGGGAAAAATAAATATTTTATTTGGCGATTTTCAAAAGATGGGACTCGTCAATGTGTCATGTGGGCCAATGCCAACTAATATTAAATATCTTATTTGAGACCGTTTGATTATCCTAGATCAATGGCTAAGGTTTAATCTTGGCCCAATTTTGTGAAGGAAACAAAGTTTTCCAAGAAGTCACCTGAATAATGACACGTAACATAGTAATTAATGCAACATCCATCAAATATCGCTTTTATTTGTTGCAAATATAATTGATCACACATTGGACACATAACCTAATTAGATATTGTTAAATGTATTATTTGAGACCATTTGATTATCATAGATCAATGGCTGAAATTAAATTTTGGGCCAAATTTTGGAAGGAAACTCACTTATGCAGGAAGTCACTAGAATGATGACACGTATCAAGCCTTGAAATGTGCACCGTAACCATGATCAACGATCGTTGATTACTATTGGTTATTTGTTGATGTGGATGGTGGATAGTGAAACAACTTGTAACTCGTAACTTGAAAAGAAATAAATGCCTTGTCAGTGACATTCTTTAACTGCCATCTTTAACTGTCAATAGTACACATGCATTTATCAAAAAATTTATGGGAAAGATTTACATTTATATATGAAAGATTAAGGACATTCAATGTAAATCTCTCACATGCATAATACGGATAATGTATTTATGGAAATTGCATTAAATATGATTAAAGAAAGAATAATTATTAATTGCTAAGTATCTGTGATCACTATTATCAATCAAGGGGTTGGGTCTATTTAAAGAGAATCTGGTTTCTTTATTCTTCATTTTTCTTTTGGTAGATTAAGAGTCAGAGCTGCCGGTGGTAGAAATTGTGCCTCTAGTTTTAAGGTTTAGGTTTTTAGGTCTTTAGGCTTTCAAGAATTAAAGATGGATACACCAGTCCATTTGAGATGCACATCCCTAGATGACCAGAGGTCCTTTTTGGGCAATGTCTCAAAAGAAATCCTCACTTCCATTTGTAGGGAGGTTGGTGGTGAGTCTTTTATAAATTCTGTTGTGGTGATGTTATTGGGTCAAGAGTTCCTTGAGAATGTCGACAGATATCACGTCTACACGGACATTACATCATGGTTTTTTTCATCTCTCCTCGACCTTGGAGGATAGAAGGTGGATATGCTGATGCTATTGAGGAAGGTTTTGAAAGAGAAATTCCTGAAGGACGATGTCAATGTTGTTGTTTTTGTGGGATTAGGGGTGGGGATCCCTTGGCCAAGAGATATACACAAGTTGTTGGTGTCGGGCAGTAATGTGGCCAAACAACCCTTTCTATTGAACCTCAATGACGAGAAACTAACGTGACACAGGAAATGGGCATGACTTGAGAGGGATTTTCTCAAGAAAAGGTTTTACCTTGATGAATTCGATGAGTCAGACTACACATGGCTTGACGAATTCTCAGAGATTATCCTCTCTAGAAAATTCTACTCAGAAAAAAGGGAAGATGAAGATCCCTGATTCCCCAGTTTACCCATTCCTGTTACCCTAGTTTTTTGACAATGGACATGCAAAGTTTCACTTTTTTTTGTACCGATAAGAAGTTGCCTAGTAGGTTTATGTTTTTACTATACGATGTATTTTTTGAAAAAAATAAAAAAAAATTTACAAGTTCGTTTCAAATTTCTTTTTATGGGTACAAAAAATATTCTTAAGACTTAGACTTCTCTATGATTACAATATTTTAATTAGTTTCTTTACCTGTGTATTAAACATTTAAGTATATGCTTAAGTGATGGATTAGTACTTCCATTTTTTAAATCTGAAGACTGAGATTCTAAATTTTTAAAATGATTAAGTTTCTTTATCAGTACAGAGAAAGTTTCTATTTTTAATTTGCCAATGTCTCATATCGATGTATGATTATAAGATAGAAATAATTGAATTAAAATCTAAATCTGATTACACTGTAAAACTAAACATTTAATAAAATTTATTAAATGTAATAACTAATAAGCAGAAGTTGTAATTTAAAATGATTAAGTGACACTCACACATGTCCTAGTCACATCAAATGACAAGCCAAAAGTTAATGGGACCCGTGATAGTGCGACAGTGCCAGAGATTGTTGGATGAGCACAGATCAATGATGTGCGGTGTATTTTGGGCCGAAAGGGAAAAGAAACCCCATTTCTGCAAACCTATCCTGAAATAATTTAAATGAACTCAAATCATAGTCATAGAATAAGTATCACTTACCTTTTCCTCAAATCAAAATGCAGCAATGCAGTCGTGACTAACCAATGCAATATTGACTTTGACTATACAATTCCACTCAATAGTCTAAAACTTCTAAAACTTCTCTACAATCAAATATAGAGATATCATAGAGATATCAGAATGTTTTTATACTAATCCTTAATACCTTATTCAAAAAAATTTGTGGGAGGTACTAGGTATACAAATATTTGGGCAAGCCCTTGTAATTATAACACGTCTTTTGTTATTTTCGAGGTGATTATGCGTCATCCAATACCTTCCCATGATTAATAAAGTTGGCTACATTACATTGGTTAGAGACACACATCTGCAAAATTCCAGGCGAATATAGGCCATCAATTTGGGGTCACTTAGAAATTATAGGCAAATGTTGTACATTTATGGGGACCAAAATTTATATTCCATTGGCGATAATGTATAAGAAATGGAAAAATTAAATAAACCATTGGGCGATGGGCCCAGGATTTGGATCAATATTAATACATTTCAAGTGATAGGGTCAATCAAATATGTGAAAAATATTCACCAATTCCGGTGTCACCGACATGCGACATTCACCAAATGGCGAATAATCGCCACTAAAGTTTTCGCTGTTCATAAGCACATGACACATGGATTTTTAATGTGGAAACCCTATTAAGGGAAAAACCACTAGGACCAGTACCCCAAATTTTCACTCTTCTTAAGTGAGCTTGGTTAAGAGCCAACCCTGTTAAATGTTACAAACACACTGTTAGGTGTAAACTTGTTAGAGGATTTAAATGAATAGTTTGTCACTTAGTATCTGGCATCTAATGCTACCATCCTTAATCAAACACTCACTTTGCCTATCAATAGGTATCAGGAATATCCAATGCTACTTTGTATGATCAAACCTTTTGATACTCCTTGGGATGTATCTCAATTACAAAAGACTGTTAAGTGCTACTCGGTTAAGAGACTTGATGCTTCAGTGGTTAAACTAAAATAGTAAATTGATCTGTTCACATATACAACTATAATTGCATATTTTAAAATCTATTGTAAGTGCATTACCTTTCTGATCAATGTTATCAATTCAATACATTTACTCCACACCATTCTTCTCTGTGATGTTGTATCACTATTCGTCGGTGTCTCCAGAATTTAGCTCTTTCCTAAGCTTGATTGATCAAGTCTGAATGAAGACTTTCTTCTCCTTTATAATCTCTTCTGCATCTATTCTCTTGTCACTCCCCTTATTCATATTGAATAAGCTTGTCTCTTATATAGACATGATTTAACCATTTCTTGGCTTTCTTGATCTTGGCATGATCCATAATTCTCGCCAATTAGATTTAAAGAAAAACTCCATTTTAATCTCGTAGAGATCTTGCCAACTAGAAAAAACAGCTTTAAATCCTTTACTTATCTTCAGCTTTATCTTGTCAATTAAATAATCATAAGTATCAGTTAAGTCTATATTTAGCTCTTCACAGCTAAGCATTTTGTCATTTCTGAACACTCTGCTCTGTCAGTCAATACTTTAGTTAGTCATTGGTGACAACTGATTGTTCCATTGGTGTGACTTGAGTTGTCTTTGGGATCTCCGTTCATCAGGAAACACTATAATTCTATCCGTTGGGTTACACTGTGCTTCTACTCGTCGGGAAACATTATGACTTTGCTCATCAGTAATGCTATGCTTTTTCTCATCAGGTAACATTATGACTTTGCTTCTCATTTGTTTACTCTGACTGTTGGTGTGCACTCCATTGGTGAATACATTTACTTTGTGAATACTTAACTTTTATGCATTACTGATAGAATAGCCTTTGATTCATTGGTTCTCTGAAGTCTTTATCAGTATGTACATGACCATACAAATTATATCCACTTGACATCAATGACAATATAATATATTAACTGATTTAATGCCTTGCATTAACTTTATGTCTCTGTGATCATCAACTTAACATCTTCAAACATTCAATCAGTTATAGTTCATCACTCCTACCTAAATTTCTCTAGAATGAACCTTTTTTATAGCTTTGTGACATCCTTTTTCTAATATGCTCTCATGTGGTCAAATGCAACTTTTCTACGCTTATCCAAAAGTTCTTGTATGTGCATGATTCTGTAGTCGTCATTTGTGATGAGACCCTTTAATGAGACTCTTAAGGAAGGTATCTCAACCTAAAGGGGTAAGATAGCTTCAGATCCATAAACAAGCACAAAGGGTGTAGCTCCAGTAGGTGTACAAATGCTAGATTTGTAGGCCCATAATGTAGGTTTGATTTGAAAGTTCTAGTCTCTTCTTGTCTTGTTGACTGTTCTATGCACAATTTTCAGTAGTTTTATATTCGAAGCTTCAGTCTGGCCATTACCTTGAGGGTATTAAATTGAAGACCAATTTTTCTTAATCTTTAATTGCTTACATAACTACTTGAGATCCTTGTTTTTGAATTGTCCTCCATTATTAGTAACTATAGAGGAGGGAATGTCATAACGATAGATGATATGGTTGAGGATGAATACAAACACTTGTTTCCCAGTTGCAACCAAAAAATTATCAACCCACTTTGTAAAATATTTTGTTACAGTAATAATAAACTTATGTACACTAGACGAGTTAGGATATATTTGACCCACCCAATCAAAAGCCCATTGCTGAAAAGGCTAATGTGTAATAGATGGAATAAGCTCCCTACCTGGAGCATGTATAAGATTTTCATGCATCTGACACTTCTTATAAGATTTAGCATATTTGACAGCATCAGTTTGCATAACATGGCAGTAGTAACTAGTCCTAAGTAGCTTTTGAGCTAGCACAAGACCATTGGAGTGGGACCCACATACACCGTCATGGAATTCAGCTAACGTACATTCAGAATCATCTTTCTCTAGACATCTAATAAGTGTTTTTTTCTAGATCCTTCCTAAAGAAGGCACCAGAGATGAGGGTATACAAGAAGAGTTACGAATGATTTTTTGTTTCTCATTATGGGTTAGGTTATCAGGAATGATTTGGTTACACATGTAAGAGTAAATTAGAGCATATCGAGAGGATTCATGACCAACCATGGTACATATGACATAATTTTCAGGTGAATCATAGGAAGGGTAGTGTATTTCTTCCACCATGAATTAAAATTTGGACTTGTAAATTTCCAACTATAAGATAGAATCAAAAGTGGCTATGGCATTAGCCACCCTATTTTAATCTCTAGGGATTTTCTAGAATGTGACAAAAGTGCATCAATTCTTGAGATCATCAATCATCTTCTTGTAAGTAATAAATTTATCATATTTAGTTTGATAGTCATCATTAGTATGATTGACAATGAGTTGAGAGTCTCCAAAATATGTAGCTCAGTTATCCTCTATTCAATAGCTAGTTTAATCTCATTTGTCAAAGCCTCATATTATCCCATGTTGCTTGTGCAAGGAAAAACAAATTATATGATTTTGGGATAGTGTATCCATGAGGTGTGACAAAAACAAAACCAACTCTAGCACCATTATGTGTGTGAGATCCATCAAAGAACATCTTCCATGTTCTCTCAGTTACATACATAATGGATGAATTAGGAAAATAGATCTGTATAGGGGCATCGTCTTGTAGAGGGAATTCAGCTAGTTGAACAATAATTTCTTATCCTTTTATGGCCTTACAATAAACTTACTCAATGTCAAATTCAGAGAGAATCATCATCCATTTAGCGAGTCGACTAGTAAGAGTAGCTTTATTTAGTAAATATTAAAAAGGATCAATTTTTACAACAAGCTACACGTAGTATGTGCCAACATGTAATGTTTGAGCTTTTGAGACATAAATACCACTGCAAGGCAAGCTTTTCAATGTTATAATTGATTTCATAAGCTACTAATGCTTTGTTTATGTATTATATAGCTCTTTCTTTCCCATGTTTATCTTATTGTGCCAAGAATGCCCTTAGGCATGTGGTTGTAGCTTAGATGCATAAAATAAGAGGTTTCTCGAGAATAGGAGGTATTAAGGCTAGAGGTTTGGCCAAATATTATTTGATTTGATTGAGACTTTTCTCACATTCCCCATTCCATGTACATGAAGCTCCTTTGTGTAGATTTTTATTGAAAGGCTGAGCTCTTTCAGCAAGTTGGCATTGGTAAAAGCACAAAGCTGTGTCACGTTTCAGGACCACTTATCAGCATAGCTAAAGTTGAGTATTCTAAATAAAAATTAATTTTTTTCAAACATATGGTCTAGCTAGATTCATTCTAGCTAAGATAGATAAGTGGTTAAACTTTTCCAATTCGAAATGTCTATTAAATGCATGTTTTATACCAATTACCAAAGAAATAAAATTATTTCAGAAAATTGATGTTTCAATAACCCTTACTCTTTTTAATGATATTTTTAAAAAATATAAAAAATACCCTTTTGTAGAGCTCAGAGTAAATGTTATTGTCATATAAATTTATAATATTTTTATTAGATCTAATATATTACAAATTCAAAATACAACAACTAGGTATTTTAACATTCGAGAAGATGTTGCTTCAAATAAAGAAAAAAATAGTAAATCATATCAAAAAAATTTAAAATTTATATTTATCACTAGACGAGAGAGTCCTCTTCAAGAATATGTAATTTTTTTTATGAATGGTGTAGATTTGATAGGGTAAATTTGGAGGGAGATGAAAACTATCGATTTCAGATAAGTTCAACTTTGAGCAGTTATAACGGAGAAAATATACATTGAAAACCAATATTTCTTCTTTTCTACACTATTTATACATTTTATCTATAACATATTTTGAAATCAGAGGAAAAATAGATTATTTACATATACTTGTTTGGAGGGAACTAGACCCCAGATTTTTAGCAGTTTTCAGCAATGGAAAAATGGACTTCAAAAATTAAAAAAATATGTATATTATTGTTCAAAAAATTTAAAAAAAATTATAGACATAAACTTAATCCATTTTTACACATTTCTTTAGTTTACATCATCCTGAAATTCTAAATACAAATGCCACCTTTTATGTCGTTAAAGTTGAACAGTTTGCATGTTGTGGTCCTTTTCCTTTATAAAAGTGTGACACAGGTTTGGACTAGGACTTGTTACAGACTTCTTAATTAAATTATATTTTTGGGAGGTGGAATCTCCAATATAGCTTCAAAATTTTCGGTATCAAACTCTATTCCGTTAGCTGAAATGATGTATCCAAGTAATTTTCCTTAGGTGAATCCAAAAGCACTTTGCTTGGGGTTTAATCTAGGTTGGAATTGTTCCATTCTCTCTAAGATCAAACTCAAGTATTTAAGATGTGTGTCCCTCCTTTTATATTTTTCCAAGGTATCATCCACATAATCTTCCATATTTCTATGCATCATGTCATGAAATTATTGGAAACATACAATGTCAACAATTGTTGTTTTGTCATTGATGTCAAACTTTAGCTGGTGAGACTATTGCTATCTGTTTGAGTACCATATCTATTGATTATTGATTTCTAAAGAAGATTTGAGGGAGAGGATAACAAGAAGACCAAATGAAATGCTAGAGTTATGAGAAACTACAAGGGTACTTGATGATATGACACATTGGCAAAGTAATGTTTTGTTTATCTATAACACTAAGATAAAGATGTCAGTTTACTAGGAATAGTATATGTCGAGTGAAGTTAATGTTGACCGAGCACCAATGTATGATGAGCATAATTTCTAATGTCGACCGTGCGCCAGTAAATTGTCGGGGAAATAAATGATGACTGACTGGAAGAACATAACGTTGGCCGAGCGCCAGTATTTTTGTAAATATTTAGATTTCAGATCTCTGGCTGACATAATTGAATTTATTGAGATATGTAAAGTTAATTAAGGATAAGCATGAATGGTGCACATTATTTTATGCATGGGTAAGCATAATTAACGAATGGATTCAAGATTTAATTTGGGATTTCTTTGGAGAAGTAAATTAAATGTAAATGATGGAAATATCCATTGGATCAAACCTTACCTAAGATCTATGATCTTGATTAATCTGAAAAGATTTATTTTACCTAGATGAAGAGGTATAAGATAACCTTCAGGGGTTATTCAAATAAAGAGAAGTGTATGCAAGAGGATTGCATGCTTAATTGGCTAATTGGCATGATCTAGTAGAGAATGCTGAGCAGAGAAGTAGATGATTGAGAAAGTGATTTCTCAAAGGATTTCTGAGCAGATCTAAAGATTGAAATGAGAATGGAGGCCACTCAATCAATTAGCATTAGAGCTGAATTAGATCTAGATTTGTAATGTAAGTTGTTTGTATCAGATCACACTTGCTGATTACTTTCTAACCATTGTATCATTCAAAATTCTTTAACCAAGTTGACCTAATAGTCATTGTATTAATTATTTGAGGAAGGTAACATTCAAGTGGAATGTTCTAAGTCCTCTAACAAGGCCAATCATGACAAGGTGATTAAATCCTTTAACCAGGTCACATTTAGCAGTGTGTTTTGTAACCTTTAACAGGGTTGGCTCCTAGCAGAGCTCACTTCAGAAGAGTGAAAATTTGGTAGCATCTTACTGGTGGTTTTTCCCAAATTGGGTTTCCTCATTAAATCTTGGTGTCAACTTGTGTGACTGATTATGTTATGTTTTACTATTAAGTTTTTGAAATTTGATTACATTTGAACAATAAAATTGCATATTTATGTTGTTGATTTATGTTGTTGTGACCAAGCAGATCTGAGTAGTGTAAAGTTCTATAAAGTTTCAATTGGTATATGTAGACCTGTGGATAACTGATTTACCCCCCTCTCAGTTATTCTAAATTCATTCTAACAATTGGTTTTAGAGTTCTGGTCTCTTGCAAACAATTTTAAGGTACTTGGAGCGAAAGATCAAGATGTATAAAAAGGAGGTACTAAAGTTGAACAAAGATAACTTCCCTGCATGGCAGAGTTTAACAAAATTGTATCTAGTTGGTATTGGTGATGCTGCTAAATACTATTTTGAACATGATTATGTAGCCCCACTAGGACCTCTCACCATTGAACAGTTAAGAGAAAAGAAGGAACACAATCAAGAAATGTTGGAGATCTCATCATCCTTGAGCTATCCTGAATTTCAAGACATAAAGAAATGTACAAATTCAAAGAAGATGTGGGATACCCTAGCAACCATCTATGGAGGAGATACAAATGTGCTAAGAGCCAAATCTAAAAGTTTAAGAGGTAAGTTTGATGAAATGAAAATGCAAGAAGGAGAAAATATAGTTCAATATTGTTGTAGGATAAAATAAGTTGTGAATGATATTAGAGGAGCTAATGGAACCATTGATGATAACACCATTATGAGAAATGTAATGAGGAATCTTCTTCCTGTATATGCTATTAGAGTCCCTACAATTCAATAATTAAGATGTACTCCTAATAATAATTTGACTTTGGAAGGTTTGGTAGGCAGACTTACTGCATTTGAGATGTCAAATGTTGATAACTGCATTCCACAAGCTATTGAATCTACATTCAAGTCCCATTTGGTCCTTAACAAATCAAAGAAAGGAAATAAATGTGTAAACAGTGATAGCGACACTACAGATGATGTTCTGGAAGAAATTGAGGCACTTATGGAAAGAAGACTATCTAGAGGAAAATGAAAAATCAAAGGTAAACTTCCTATCATTTGTTTTTCATGTAACAAAGTTGGTAATATTGCTGCTAGATGTCCTAATAAGAACGGAAAAGATGAAAGAAGATACAACAAGTACAAAGACTGAAAGGATGACTGAGACTTCAGAAAGTATAAGAATTACAAAGACAAAGGTAATAAATCTTGCTATATAGCTAAAGAAGCTTCTGTTAATGGATCTAAAAATTCTGATGAAAATGATATAGAAGTTGTGTATGTTGCTATGAAAGATGATTCTGGTGATGATGAGAAAACTGCATTAATTTCTTATATGAGTAAAGGTGACTGTTTGATTATTGACAGTGGTTGTTCACATCACATTACTTGTGATAAAAATAAATTTGAGACCTTAGATCAATGCAAAGGTGGTTATGTTAAATTTGGTAATGATGCACCATATCTCGTTAAAGGGAAAGGATCAATTAGATTAATTGACAAGATCAGACGTGATAATATATATTGGGTTGGTGATCTTAACTATAGTTTATTGAGTGTTGCACAACTAAATACTTCTAGTTACAGAGATGAGTTCCATCACAACAAGGAAAAGATCATCGATGCCACTGGAGAACTACCTGGAAGTTGAGAGAAGACAAAAGGTAACCTGTTTTATCTGGACTTAGCTGATGAGACATGCTTGTTTGCACAATATAATGATGTTTGGTTATGGCATAAAATATTGTGACATGTAAAATTTGATAACTTGGTAACCATAAGAAAATTGAAAAAGGTTAGAGGGCTGCCTAAGATAAAGAAACCTAAAAATGCAATGTGTAAGCAATGTCAGTTCGGAAAAATGGCTAAGTCTAGTTTCAAGAGAAAGACTCATACTTCAGAGAAAATTCTAGAATTGGTTCATACTAACCTTTGTGGTCCCATTGGTGAGAAAAGTTACTGTGGAGATAGATATTTCATTTTATTTGCTGATGATTACTCTAGAATGATGACTGTTATGTTTCTTAAAGAAAAATCTGATGCATTCCAGTTATTTAAGTGGTACTTGGAAAAATTTGAAAAAGAGATAGGTAAAAGTTTGAAATGTTTGAGATCTAACCAAGGAGGTGAGTTTATTCTAATGAGTTTAACAGGTCCTGAAATGACCAAGGTATTAAAATATATATTTCCACGCCTAGGACACTACCATAGAATGGTATTGCTGAGAGAAGAAATAGATCTATCATGGACTGTGCTAGAACACTAATGCTGGAGAAAAATGTTGCAAAAAAATATTGGAGAGAAGCTGTGAGTAGAGCAGTCTATACCCTGAATAGAGTACAAGTAAAGAAAGGTACTAATTTTACACCTTATGAGCTATGGTATGGATCTGCACCTAATGTAAGATATTTCAAAGTTTTTGGAAGTAAATGTTTCATATTGAAGGATAAAAGAAATAGAAAAATTGATGCTAAAGGAAACGAAGGGATATTTATTGGTTATTCAAATAGAAGTAAAGCATATAAGTGATTAAATTCTAATGCTAACAAAATTATGGAAAGTGCAAATGTTAGAATTGATGAATATGCAGAAAGAAATGAAGCAGAATGCATACAAGAACTTGAAATTTACAAATCATTTGTCTATTTATATGAGGAAGATTCCAATGTATTACCTGAACCTTAGGTTGCCGAGCTATAGCTAGCACTTGGCGAGTCACAAAATGAGGTTTTTGAGCAACTAGAGGTAATCATCGAGCTATCTGATGGAGATGTCAAGACACCGAATCAATCTGAATTGAACATGAATAATGAATCTAAAGCAAAACAAGAACCTAATCTAGAAAAGTATGTGAGGAGGCACCACAAACCTAATTAAATCATAGGATCGAAGGATTATATAGTTATGAAAAGAAGTAAGTTGAGAGATGGTACATGCTTGTTATGTGATTTTGAGCCTAAAATAGTAAAAGATACTTTAGAAAATGAAAACTAGATGCAAGCCATGAATGAAGAGATTGAATAGATTGAAAAGAAAAAGAATTGGACACTTGTACCTAGGCTGAATGAAAAAAATGTAATTGGTACTAAATGGGTATTCAGAAATAAGTTGAATGAACATGGAGAAGTAACAAGGAATAAAGCTAGACTGGTATGCAAGGGTTATGCACAAGAGGAAGGAATTGATTATGGAGAAACATTCACCCTAGTTGCAAGGTTGGAAGGAGTTAGAACCTTACATGCATATGCAGCCTAAAAAGGTTTTAAATTTTATCAAATGGATATAAATTCAGCAATTATAAATGGGATATTAGAATAAGTGTACATTGAACAAGTTGATGGATTTGTTGATCCAAGCAAGAAGAACATGGTTTGAAAACTACACAAGGCACTATATGAAATGAAGCAAGCACCGAGAGCATGCTATGAGAGATTGCACAATTATCTGATAAAGATTGGATTCACAAGAACCAATGACAACACCAATCTATTTTTGAAGACAGAACAAGGTAAAGGTACTTTATTAGCTGAAATTTTTGTTGATGACATTATATTTGGTGGAAAAGATGTGTTATGGAAAACATTTGCAAAATAGATGCAAACTGAACTTGAGATGTCTATGTTTGGTGAAATCAAATTCTTTGTTAGCTTACAAATATATCAAATGAAGAATGGTATCTACATTACTCAATGAAAATATGTCAAGGAGATACTAAAAACTTTTGGAATGGAAGAATAAAAAATAGTAAGTACACCCATGGCTACTAGATAGAAGTTAACAAAAAATGATGATTCAAAAGAAGTGAATCATACCCTTTACAAGTCAATGATTGGAAAGTTGCAATATGTTCTGCATAGTAGACCTGATCTTTCTTTGGCTATTGAAATTGTTGCAAGATTTTTTGCCAATCCCAAAGAGACTCATATAATGGCAGTAAAAATAATTATGATATATTTGAAGGGTACAGATGAATATGGTCTATATTACAAAAAGAGTGACAAGTTTGAACTCAGAGTTTATACTAATTCTGATTGGGCTAGAAATATGGATGATAGGAAAAGCACCAGAGGTGGTGTGTTTCTTTTGGGAAAGAGATTGGTTTCATGGACAAGAAAGAAATATAATTGCACCTCACAATCTACATCTGAAGCCGAATATGTGGCAGCAGCAGTTAATTGCTCAAATATTGTGTGGTTGAAGATACTATTGAAAGGTAACAAAGAGGAGATCACAGAACTAGTTGTTATATATTGTGATAACATGAGTGCCATTAATATTTCTAAGAACCCTGTGATGCACTCTAAGACAAATCATATAGCTATCAAATATCATTACTTGAGGGAGCTAGTTCAAAACAAGGAAGTGAGACTGGAATATGTGCATACTAAGGAACAATTGGAAAACATATTTACATAAGAACTACCCAAGGATGCTTATGAGTATATGTGAGGTAAATTAGGGGTGATTCCCCTAACTAAGGATAATTAGTTCAGAATAGAAGTGTTGCATCAAATATTGTATTCAGAATATTTGGCACATTGATGCACATGAGTCACACTTTAGGAAGCTACCTAAAGTTGTGAAAGAAAGACAAGAATAGAAAAGAGGATCAGTCATAAGAAAGACAAAAGGAACAACATGATACAGAGTTAGAACTAAAGAATGTGAATAATGAAGATGTTAAAATCTTTGGCATTCTTGTCAAACAGGGAGAGTTTACTACTTAGAGAAAAAGGGAGAGATTACTGAAAGAGGGAGTCTACAGATGAACAGAAATAGAAAGATTTCAGTGTGACTACAGACACAGAGGGATAAATGTTTTAGAGGATGAGAATCAGAACAAAGCTAAATACATTAATGAAGATTTTTTCATATCAAGGAACACAGTCAGACCTTTTGGATTGTATGGTAACTATGTTTGTAAAATTATTGTTTTAAAGTTTAGTGTTGCCATCAATGCCAAAGAGGGAGATTGTTGGAAAGCTACAATGTAAAAAATTATTGTTTTTTCATTGATGTCAAACCCGAACTGGTGAGACTATTGCTATCTATTTGAGTACCATATCTATTGATTACTGAAGAAGATTTGAAGGAAAGGATAACAAGAAGACCGAGTGCAATGGTTGAGTTATGAGAAACTACAAGGGTACTTGATCAGATGACACATTGGAAAAGTAATGTGTTGTTTATCTATAACACTAAGATAAAGATGTCATTTTATTGGGAATAGTATATGCCAAGTGAAGTTTGTGTCGACTGAGCACTAGTGTATGCTGAGCATAATTTCTAATGTCAATCGAGTGCCAATAAATTGCTGGGGAAATCAGTGATGACCGAGTGGAAGAACACAGTGTTGGCCCAGCACCAGTATTTTGGTAAATGTTTAGATTTGAGATCTCTAGATGACATAATTGAATTTATTGGGATATGTAAAGTTAATTAAGGATAAGCTCAAATGGTCCATATTATTTTATGCATGGGTAACCGTAATTAATGCATAGATTCAAGATTTAATTTGTGATTGCTTTGGAGAAGTAAATAAAATGTAAATGATTGAAAGATCTGTTGGATCCAACCTAACCTAAGATCTACAATCCTGATTAAGTGGAAAAGATTTATTTTACCTAGATGAAGATGTATAAGATAACCTTGAGGGGTTATTCAAATAGAGAGAAGTGTATGCAAGAGGATTGCATGGTTAATTGGCTGATTGGCATGATGTAGCAAAGAAGGCTAAACAAAGAAGCAAAGGATGGCAAAAGTGATTGCTTGGCGGATTTTCAAGTAGATCTAAAGATTGAAATGAGAATGGAGGCCACTCAGTGAATTAGCATTAGAGATGAATTAGATCTGGATTTGCAAAGTAAGTTGTATATATCAGATCACACATGCTGATTACTTTCTAACCATTGTATCAGTCAAAATCCTTTAACTAGGTTTACCTAATAGTCATTGTATAAATCCTTTGAGAAAGGTAACATTCAGATGGAATGTTCTAAGCCCTCTAATAAGGCTACTCTTGATAGTGTGATTAAATCCTTTAACCAGGTCATAATTAGCAGTGTGTTTTATAACTTTTGATAGGGTTGGCTCCTAGTAGAGGTCATTTCAGAAGAGTAAAAATTTGGTAGCATGTTACTGGTGGTTTTTTCCAAAATTGGGTTTCCATGTTAAATCTTGGTGTTAACTTGCATGAATGATTATGTTGTGTTTTACTATTAAGTTTCTACAAGCTGATTACATTTGAATAGTAAAACTGCATATTTATGTTGTTGCTACCGAGTAGATCTTAGTTGTGTAAAGTGCTATAAAGTTTCAATTGGTACATCTAGACGTATGGATAACTGATTCACCCCCCTCGTAGTTATTCTAAATTCATTCTAACATAAATATGGTAGTCATAGCTCTCTGATAGGTAGCCCTGACATTTTTGAGGCAAAATGGCATGACATTCCAACAAAAGTTTCCCCATGCACATGTGAAGGTAGTCTTTTCTTGATCTTTGGGAGCTATTTTAATCTTATTATATCCCAAGAAACCATTCATGACAGAGTATATTTCATAACCCACATTCATATCCACTATCATGTCTATGTTTAGAAGTGGAAAGTCATCCTTTTGGAAAGCTTTGTTAAGGTCCTTGAAATCTGTGCATACACGAATGTATTTGTCATGTTTAGATATATCTACAATGCTTGAGATCCATTCAGCATAATTTATAGCTCATACAAATCTAGCACTCAAGAGTTTTTCCAATTCAGCTTTGACCAGGAGAGCTATGTGTGATGCATCTTTCATAATTCATGTTTCACTAGATTAACACTAGGATCTATAGATAGATGATGCATAATTAGATTACTGTGCAGCCCTGGCATATCTTCATATGTCTAAGAAAAAATAATTTTCTTGTCCTTGAAGAACTTAGCGAACTTTTGTTTTTCATCTGTTGATAGAGACTAAGCCAAATGTATGATTTGAGGTGCTTTAGTTTCCCTAATACTTATATTCTATGTTGTCTCTATCAAGACTGAAGATCTATCTTGAAAATAACTAGGCATAATACCAAGTACCTTATCCTCGGGCTCATCAAAGAGGTTTTCACCCTTAGATACATATTTTTTTTTTACCTTTTTAGGCTCTAACGTCGCCACAAAGTAATTTTTCCATTAGAGTGCCTTTTATTTTTCAAATTTTTTTTTTCTTTATGACTAAGGTACTTGATATATATTTTGGTCATATTTGTTGTTGGTTTACTAGTGGAAGAAACTACATGCTCAATGGCATTGACGTAGCAGACTCTTTCATAGTCACTTTGGAAAGAAGGTAACGTAGGTTGCTAGTTCTGTTCAGACCAATCAATAAGGTCAGGGTACATGAGTGGAAGGGAAGTGGTAGGTTCCAAAGCATTGATACAGGAGAGGTCATCTCCAGTAACAAGATGTTCAGATTCTATAAGGTCTCTCTTAAAAGTACCTTGATCCATCTGATTCCTAGTGTGGTTAACTTGATCAATCAAAGTAGCATATAAGTCTATCTTTTCAGGGCCTACAAGTGACTCATTGACCACTTTAGTTTGGTTAGGGGTGAACCCACAATAGTGGGTTACACTTTTTTGCCTGAACGGACACTGAACTCTACATTTTGAAAAAAAACTTTCAGATTCTGATGCATATTGCCATTAAACCGTTTGAAATCAGAAGATGAAGTAAACTAGAGACTACTGGGATTTTATGTCTAGATTCTAAATATATATTTTTTATTTTTATTTGAATTGATTTGAACAGTTTATTTTTTCTCCAACAAAAACTGCTATGTTGCTGAAAAATATCATTTTCAAAGAGTTACATTGACTTCATAGAGCATAACTTTTTTTCTAAAATAGATATCAATGTGCTTATTTCAAATTTAGTTTTTTAACATCCATATAGAGGGAATGAAATTTTTTTGATGACATTATCATGATTATTGCATATTTTATGAACATTTGAAGTTGAGTAAACCGTAATTTTGACATACCTTGACTACAAAACTTATAACTTGTTATGGAATTATCAAAATTCAAATTATTTTTTTGATAGAAAGTAGACTCAAAGATGGAGGGTGTTGTTATTTTTTGAAAAAATAATCTCTTTTCTACTATTTTTCATTGAATGTCAAACTTGGAGGTTTATATCTGATAAAAAAACCTACATTCAATGCACGTCAAAAAACATAGGCTTAACTAATTCATAAATTGTCAAATCTATATTTGTTAGAAAGCTCATTCAGAGTGCTTGTGTGATGCAAAAGGACATCTCCTTATTCTTCCATTGGATCCTTGTGCTTGAGCCCAAAGCCATAAAAACTTCATACTTGTGTTAACCTCTAGAAATGGCCTCTAATCATAGACTTTTGATAGAAAGTAGTTTTGATCGAAACTAAGTAGTTTCGATCGAAACAACTTTCTATCAAATTATTTCACTAGAATTGACCTTAATCAAGGAAATTTTATAGAAAGTAGTTTTGATAGAAAGTAATTTCTATCGAAAGTACTTTCTAAATCCGCCTGCTTTGAAAATTTCACGAGGAATTGCTTCCTCTGAAAAAGTGTAACCCACTATTGTACGTTCACCCTTAGCAGAAGTATGCACCACATCTATTCCCACTTCTTTTTATTAAAATGAGAGTGAATCCCATTGATATTCCTACGATTCATTACTATTTTCTCTTTGTAAGAATTGTGCCATGTTGATTCGAATACGTTTGCTATTAGGACCTTCAACATATGACTTGTCATTTTGGTGTGATGTAGAAGCTTCACCAACATATTCTAGTGGAGGTCCTTCTTCATTCCAAAGGATAAAAATAGAGGGAATAAATTTTTCCCAATATTGGTTAAAATTTTGAGTAGGTACAATATCTTCTTTAGATTTGTTATCAATAAAATTATCAAGAGACTGGTCAATTATAGGTTGCGCATTATAGAAACCCAATCTAGTCTTATCCTTAGATTTCCTTCCATTTGTGGGACTCATAGGTTCAAAAAGATCATTTTTTGTATTTCTCAAAGGACCATGACCTGGGTAACCCATCCTAGCTAGAAATTCATAGCCTTTTCCATATCTTTTGGGAGAGATTGCGCCAGTAAAGACAACTTCTTCAGCTTCCTTTTCTCTATAGATCCATTCTTTAATAGCTTGTTCTTAATTTTCATCTTCTACGAGTACAAACGATTGGACAAAGGTCCCATAACATGTCATTATGGAAGATGAAGTTTTCTTATACTCATAAGGTTTTCCATAAGAATGAGGGAAGACTGGGAGTATAGCAATGGAATCTAGGTGATATTCCCCCATTCTGAGATTTAGCATTTTTAACTTCTTTTCACAATGAACAAGAGTAGTCTTTGTGTCACCAGCATCTCTATTGTGTGGTACTAAGGATTCAGTAGTAAGTATATTGATAAACATGGAACTATCCCTTGGAATGGAAACCCCGACATCATTGAAGGGAAACTTTATACATTGATGGTAGGTAGAGGGAATCTCTTGCATATCATGGATCCATGGTGTCCCTAGAAGTATGTTGTAAGAAAGAGGAATATCAAGAACTTTAAAAACTACATCTTTTTCCATTGGACTAGCCCAAATAGGTAACACAACCAATCCTTTGGATGACCTTTCAACTTCATCATAGGCTTTAATAGTAATCTTCCTCCTTCGATCAATGGTGAACTCTCACAATCCCATATACTTAATCACACTAAAAGAAAAAATACTTAAACCACCACCATTATCTATCAATGGTGTTTGACTCGGGTTCAATAGATTTGGATTTCAATATGTAGGGAAAGGTTATGGGGATGAATTAAAGACTTGTCATCTTCCTCATTAATTGAAAGGTAATGTGGAGCAGTAATTTGATCAACCATGGTCTTAAATTGATCAGTATTGTAACATATGAAATGAAGGGTTTGAGTTGATTATGTTACTAAAATGTAAGATATAATTATGATTTGATTTGTAGATTGATTGTGAATTGATTATCTTGAAATGTAAAGTGTTGATGTGTAAATTGTTCTTTAAGTTGCCTAGAATGTATTGAATTCCTTAACCCTAATTGAATTGTATTGATTAAGTATTTCAATTGTGATTACGGAGAAGATGAGATGTTCCTTTTTTGTCCTCAAATATACAAATGAGAGATCCAAGTTGATCAACCCCAAAGAAGGGCTAATGCACAAATGAATCAACTATTTGGAAGGGAGCATAACAAAGGAAATACCTTAAATTATGTTAATTATATGCATAGAAATGATGTATAATAGTAATTGAAGAAGTACGAGAAATTCACTAACCTTGAAATATTGCAGATCAAAGAATGCTATTTTCTAAGGTCTATATTGAGTTTCTGGAAAAACTTACAGTTGATCTCGAACCAGAACGCAGAGACGAAAAAAACTCAAAAATATTTTTTTGTTCCAATGTCATCTTATGAAAAACGGTTGACCTTGACCCAAAAAGGTCAACACTGACCCAATAATGTCGACCCTGACCTGCATAGATCTGAAAGTGAATCTGTTCGCGGATCTCAAAAGTTTTCCGAAAAGGGTATCCAGATCTGGTCTCAAATCAACTATTTTGTACCTGTACCTGCAAGAAAAAGGATATTTTTTGTTGGGGGGGAGGGCTTTGCCTTGGTCAAACCCCAGTTTTGGAATTAACCTCAAATATATGTAATTGAAATTGCATAAATGGACAAAGTAAATGCATAAATTCACCTTGCTTGTAAAAGTCCTTGTGGAGGATTCGAATCCTTGAATCCACAAGTATGCTTCAAAATGTGGGATGTAGAAAGGTAGGATGTCTTCAATCTCTT
>MU224364.1:1146033-1166500 GCA_018584345.1 Thuja plicata
ATGCATAATCTAGAATTAAATTTATGGTGTTATGTGTTATGGTTTGTGGATGTTTAAATTGTTTTACTTCTATTTCATTGTTACACTTACATGTTTAATTGCATGGAATTTATTTAAAAGCATTATCCGATTATTTGTTAAATTGGTTCATTACTTGTTTACACTTATTCACTCCTCCTCCCCCTAGTTCCTCTATATACTAATAATAGGTATCATAACCTAGTTCCGTTGAAGAAACCTAACAGCTTGGGAGAGGTCCTTAAGCAATACATGAAGTTTTATAGAAGGAAACTTGCAGAATCTGAACATATGATTGAGAAATTCAAAGAGTAGTTTAATATTTCTAGGGCTAAGAGATAAGAGATTGTTGAACAATTGAGTCAGAGTTATTTTATTTGTCATAATGCATTTGATGAGCTTAGATGAGCCCTTGTGAGTGATTCTAAGGTGATTAGTTGATGATTTGAAGTTGTGATTTCGTGGTAGAATTTCAATGATTTTTAGAAGAACCCATATCGACCACCAAAGCGATATTTATTTGTTACAAAGGTTGTTTTATGTGTTTCGTGAAGAAAATCATCATGGCCACTCCTGTGTTGGTTAAAGTTACTAACAAGCAGAGACCAGTATTCAAATAGCATCTTTTGAAGGTGACATAGAATGATCCCACTTACACTCTCTCTTTGATACCGCATGATGTGTTGTTAACTAAGGATATAAGGTATTTTATCCATTGTAAGATTGAAGATATTGGTTCAAGTGTTATCTTTAATACATATACTAAAATATGTAATAATTCTTGATTTAAGGTTGAACACAAGCATTTTGAAGATAAGGGTTTTTCCTATATAGTCAACCTACCCAACGATTTTAAACTTGACTTGATCATTTATGTGCTTATTCATGTTCATGATGAATTCTTGTAGTTGGATAGACCACACAATCAAACTTCTGTCCAACAAGTTCCACAATGCTCTTGACACTTTGCAAGCCAAAAAAGGTCACTCTTAGAATTTATCTGGCCAATTGGAGTTGATGGAGCTGATGGTTTTTTCCTATGATGATTAGTTTGAAAGATGCACCATTGAGCAACTTTCAACTGAGAAACAATGCAAATTTGTGCACCAGCAAAGATCAGTTTGCCGAATGGAATCTTAGTATAATATCCCATAACTGAACTACATGCTTATAGGCCTTCTCAAGATTGTCCTTATTCAGTTCAAATATCTCTAATATCTCTCACGAGGTCCAAGATATGGATCTCCAAAAGTCACTCCCCAATTTGGCTTAGTGCGCATTGTGAACACTTCTATTCGACATGCGCCATAACTTTTTTGATACTACATGATAAAATAAAGGTCTCCCCTAGTGTTTACCTGGCCAACTAGATCTGATGGAGCTGACATTTTTGTCCCACAAAAAATTGTTTGAAAGATGCACCATTGAGCAACTTTCAACTGAGGAACAATACAAATTTTGCACCAACCAAGATTGGATCGTCAAATGGAATCTGAGTGGAATCTCTCATAACTAAGCTACATGCTTGTCTGCCTTCCCAATCTAGTCCTTGTACACTTCATGTATCTCTGATATCTCTCATGAGGTCTAAGACACAGATCTCCAAAAATCGCTGCCCAATTTTGCTTAGTGCACCTTGGGAACACTTCAGTCCGACATGCGCTGGAACATTCTTGATGCTACTCGAGAAGAAAAATTTCTCCCCTAGTATTTACCTGGCCAACTGGAGATGATGGAGATGACTGTTTGGTTCCACAATGAACAATTTTAAAGATGCACTATTGAGAAACTTTCAACTTAGCAACAATGCAACTTTTTGCACAAACCGACATCAGGTCACCAAATGGAATTCAAATGGAATCTCCCAGAACTGAGATAAATACTTGTAGACGCTCCCAATATTTTCCTTGTGCAATTTATGGATCTATGATATCTCTCATGAGGTTTGAGATATGGATCTCCAAAATTGCTCCTTAATTTGGCTTAGTGCACCCTGGGAACACTTCGGTCTGACATGCGCGCGGAATGTTCTTGATGCTACACAACCAAAATAAGGTCTCCCCTAGTATTTACCTAGGCAATTGGAGCTGACTATTTGGTCCCACAATGAATGATTCTTGATTCTCTCAAATTGTTAGTGGTATGTGACTGTTAGAGAAGCATAGACTAGATGCTTGATTCCCCATAACTTTTGATGGGTATTATTTCAAGACCCAAAAATTGTGAAATGATGTTCTCTCATGTGCCCCAAGGTTTCCCAAATTTCATATTGGTGGAGTCCAAGGTTTGAAGGGTACTTCCTTTGTTAAGTGCCCCAATTAGCCCTTCCAAATCCTGAATTGTTGATCCAACCACTAAGACCTTTGACTATGCCTTGCATACTTGTAAAAAATATTCTTCCTAAAATGTGAAATAAAATCAGCTACATTGCCTTCTTTTGTAACCAACTCACATCTAGAGCCTTCACCTCCACTTTTCAATGTATATTTAATAGTTTCATATACCTGTTGGCAAGTTTAATTTACTAAGATTATATGACTAAGTTTTGTGTTTTCATTATGGCAACAAAGTCATATGAAGTTTTGATAGTCAGTTCATAAACTTTGAAGATCATAATTTGGCTAAGTATAGAAGATAGTGCAAATGGAGATACACGAGTTGATTAGAGCACTAAAGCACATGCAAATGAACTCATTTAGATATGTTCCTTAAGATATAAGATTTTGGATACATAATTATACTAATTATATACACGCAGCATCAGATATGTTTGTATGATGAAGTTACAGGAAAAGTAAGTGTCACAAGCAGTTCAGCAGAACAAAGCATAGAGCTGACTATAGATTTTGATTAGCGCATATTAATTTGTTTTTTTATGGCTATGTGCCTATTTTAATATGTTTGTAATAATTTTATTATCACTCATGTAAACACTCTTTATCCAATTAACTTGGAAGCGTTGTGTATGTTGATTTTGGGTCGACTAAGTCTTAAGTTTTGGTCGTGTCAATTAAAGTATGTATATATACTCAAACGTATATTTTTTATTGAGTAGTCAAAGGTTTTTAAAAAGAGAAAAATGAGAATTAAGATAGTAGAGAAAGAAGAACAATTAGTATGAGATAAAGCTCTACTAGTGATTAGAGTTTCAAGGCATAGAAGGAACTGATCAGACAACCAGTGTCATAACAACAATTCAACTTTTAGATATTGTGAGTATCTATTATCAGGAGGTTGCAGCCTTCTTTTTATCAAGAAGTGAGCTCTAGCAGTGTGTCATCCACCTTTAACAGGGTTTGTAAAATAAACCTAATAGGGTCATTGTACTCATCCTTGTAATGACTACTCTTAACAGGGCAAAGGAACTCTAACAAGTTCATAAAACTAGTGCAATATTTGTGGGTACTAATTCCCACCGAGGTTTTCCTCTAATTAAGGTTTCCCTATAAACATATCTTGTGTTATGTGTTACATTCTTTCATTATTGAATTCATTATCTATTTATTGGGCTAAGTTTCAAGTTGCTGAAATATAATAAATTACAAAACACTAATTCACCCCCCCTCTTAGTGTTCCCATTCCTAACAATTGGTATCAGAGCTTTGGTCCTCTGAGAGAAGTTTAATCACTTGAGGAGATCATGGAATCAGTAGAAGTGAAACATCTTAAAAAAATCTTGAAGCAGCTCTTGAAGATCTTGATATATTTGAAAAATAAAATGAAGAACTAAAATTGAGAGTTGATGGCTCGCGATTACTCATCAAAATTTAAGAAAAGAGTTGAAAGATTTCTCTACAAATGATTAGGGAAAAATGGTCAAAAATATGAATGAAGAAAACATGTCTCTGAATGATAAGATTGAAGATTTGAATGAATAGCTAACAAATAGCCTAACATATATTGAAGAAAAGACTAAAGAAAGTAAACAATTAGATGAAGAAATTATGCAAGCAAATATGAAGATCTTGGAGTAGGAGAACATCAAGAAAAAGATAGAATCCGAGTTGACAGAAGCCAAGAATCATATTGAGAAATTACACACAAGTTCTGATCTATTACAATCATAGCTTTATGCACAAAATCTAAGAGGTGATACCACTGGTGTTGGATATAGTGAAGCACAAATTCAAATCTATACAATGCAAGAAAGAAAGAAAGCACAAGAAGAAACTATACAAGCAAAGGAAACTAAGAATTTTGCAAAGGCTAAAGAAGAACCACCTAAAGATTAATGCAAACCAGTTAACCATACTTATTATGCCTATAAAAAACAAGGACATATAGAAAGGGATTGTAAAGAGGTAAGACATTTCAATGGTTATTGTTATTCATGCAAAAAATTTGGTCATAGAGCCGTACATTGTAGATCAAATTTAAGAAATCAGATACAACAAAATTAAAGAATTCAGACTCAGTACAATCAGAGAAATCAATCACAGCAAAATTATCATAAAATTACATGTCAGATATGCAATTACAAAGGACACATAGCCAAATAGTGTAACATGGTTAATCATATTAACAAGCCTCCAATGATTTTTCATTCTTGTAACAAAGCTTGACACATATCAAGGTTTTGCACATCTAGAGCACAAAGAAAAGAAATACCTAATAAGTCTCAAGGATCTCTATTTGAAGAATCTAGAGAAGTCAAGTTTGTGAAAGCTACAGAAGATTCAGGTAAAATATGGGTTAAAGTAAAGAAATATGATGGTGTTGACAAAGTGGTAGATGCATTCATATTGGATGCAACTTCTACTTCTGGTTAGATGACCCTCATGGTCATAAGGGGAGCTAGACAAGCTCTAAACTCCTGTGCGGAAGGTATACTCACCTCTGAGTATGTGCCTTTAATTTTATGCTCTTGGTAAAATTTTGATAGAGTATGCAAGAGCACAAGGTTCTAAGTAGAGAAGGAACTAAAATTGGAATTCACTGTGGGAACCATGTTACGACAACAAGCATTAACTCATTTATAAGTTGGTAAAAGATATAATATCTCCACTTTTACATTTGAGATCAAAAAGTTGGAGAGAATAGTATATTCAAGCATCTTAGTATTGACTAATTACCGTTGGTTGGTTAGAAAATTGGATTGCAGTTGTAACGGAACCCTAGTGTGGATGCATCACTTCAGAATCTCTGTGAAACCCTATGTAAGAAAGTTACAAGTAAGTAATGGAAACTCCTATAGTGTTTGACATCTCTGAGAAGAAGAGATATGCATTTAAGAAGCATCCTTTCAAGTCAATTTTGGATGATGTTGAGGGACCATTTTCCAAGACTCCATTAGGAGTCATGCATCTTGAGGACATACGTGCTTACATTTACTGTAACAAGGAGTCTATTGGTGATAACAGCATACCGACGCTCATGGAATCTATGATGAACCTAGATTACTCATTCAAGGATGAATTCTCACATCTCTCAGATAACCCTATTTTTTAGTATACAAATGCGCATGAGTTCTATGAACTAGAATGGGTTAAAATTCTACTCAGTAAGATTCATGATGATCTATTTGGGATTGGTGAAGTTCTTGTCCGTATTACTCCTGATCTCATTCATGAGATGACCGGACTCTCTAAGGTTGCTCCCATTATTTCCACTAGAAAGGATGTCAAGAAAGAGGTTTAACACACATGCTTATCTAGAAGTGATAGGTTCAGAATGACTGTTGATCCTATTGTGGAGAAAGACATCAAACTCATCACCATGATACTTGGTTACAAGTTTCAGCATGCAAGATGACTTAATAGTGTATCAACAGCTACAGTTCTGGTGGAAATAAGGATGACAAGAGATAACACTCAATATAGCCAAGTTGTGAGATATTGCGCGCACAACTAATTGAGAATATTAAAGTTATCAAGCATGACAAGGGAAAAATATTCAGATTTTGTTCCTTGATTATATACATGTACTTCCACATTTTTGGTAAGGTTTCTAATCTTTACCTAGACAGAAGAAAACCTACCTTGTCTCAAATTTCATTGAAAGCTACATCAGAACACAATATAAAGGATTCTATGGATATGGAGATCAAGACATTTAGAATTAAGATGCAGAAGAGGTTCAGAATAACTGAAAAGGTAGTTGACAAATACAAGGACACCATATGCTTTATGATATAAATAGATTATACATGCATGGAAGTAGTTGAGCCAAGAACCAAATGGATTCCCCCACTTGGTTATGAAGTAGAAGACCATATTCTAGAAGGATATGCACAAGTCCTTCTATCTATGCTTAAAGATCCAAATGAGCCTTGATGGGGCACATATAGAGAAAAGACAAATCAAGTTGATTATGTCCTTTACACTGCAAACAATAAGAGGAAAGCATCAAGGATTACCTCTAACATTCTAAAAGTTCATGATGTCACCCAAGAAGACCTAGATAAAGCTAGGGAAGCTAAAATTTCTAGAGAACTTAAGAAAACACCCGCAAAAGTCAAAATAGAAAAATTTGATGATATCCACAAGAAGAAAAAGAAGAAGTTTGATGAGAGCATATCTGCGCCCTCTACTACTATTGACTTGGAATCCTCTCCACCTTCTCTACCAAACAAGATGACTAGAAGAAGGAAGAAAGTCCCCACAAGCCACCCATCCTCAAGGACAACTCAAAGCAAAGTAAAGAATACTCAAGCCCATCCTGAGGTAGGATTCAAACCTAGTCTAGAAATTTTGAGAAACAAAATCGTTAATGAAGGAAAACTAGATTCAATTGCAAATGTCTATGATAAATATCAAGAGATTGATAAATCAGAGATACATTCTATGATTATCTCACATATGATCAAGTTCAAAAGCTCAGTTTTGGAACTTAACACAGTCATTCTAGACAAATTATGGAGCATACTTGACTTATTAAAAAGACAAGCCATAGAAAAAGATATGAGAATTAGAGAAGAAACACTAGATAATAATCTCCCTATTTTCTCACATGATGATAAAACAATACTATTAGAACTGGTAAAACCGCATCTAAGAACCAAGACAAGAAATCTTCACATTATGAATAAAGAGTAAGAGTTGGTTGGAAAAGAGACTGAAAAATCATTCGAGCAAGTGTTTCTGGACATACACATGTATCCATCAATGACACCTACAAATAAAGTGACACCAGTTCCCTCCAAGCAAGAAAAAGAATCAGAGATTCTAAATGTACCCATGACAGGTCCACAGGATTCTGTGCCCAAAGTCTTGTCACCTTCTGATACAGTCAAAGATTCAGATAAAACCATTGTGATAAATGATGTTGATATAACCATGTCAGCATCATATAAGGACTTGAATAAGTTTGAGGAAGCCTTTGTGAGTATCAAAGAAGTTGAGACATTATGCAGTGATAAAGATTCTTTGCAGCAAGAACAAGTTCCATCATGAGAAACAACAGGTTAGGATAAAGACAGAAAGGATGAACCTAATGAACTACCCTCTGTTGAAATGCCAGTGAAAATTGAATGTATGGATGTAATTAAAAATGCTATATTCACTCCATCTATCAAACCATCAATATCATTGTTCTCAAGTTTAACCCCTGACTCAGCAAACCTAGATGCATGGGGAGAAGAAGATTTGATCAAAATAAGTGTATTGTCCATGGAGAAAGAAAAAGAGAAAAAAGTAATGAGAAATCCTCTCTTTCTTGAGTCTGTGAACATTTTGAACGACCTAGTGCCAACAGAGAAGAAATTGGCAAATACTCAATCAGTTGATGATGTCGATAGCACATTGATAAGCTTCAAAAAAAACTTCACAAGTCTATTAGACTCAGCTACTAAATTGTAGAAGACAAGTACAAAAAGGAAAGGCTAGATGAACTAATGAAGAACTTCTCATTAGATCTTAACTCATTGAATATTGGTTAAGTAATTCTGAAAGAGTTAGCACCAAAAGGTAGAAATGTGATAGCTAACTGTATGGACAGAGGCAAGATCACTTCAGAACATTCAAAGAAGATTGAGGAAGAAAACATCTCGATTGAAACAATAAGAAAATTAGTTGAATTCTCTTCTCAAGACATATATATCTGTAACAACATCTATCAAGAGTAGATAGATAAAATTGAGAAAGCCAAGATAGAGATCAACAACATAAGGCCTAGACAAACACAACTGAGAAATGCACTTGCACTCTCCTTAGTTGTACTAAATGAGAACATCAAGAAGATTGATGCAACTATTGTCACATATGATCAAGGCCCCTGCATGGATCTGATAAAGATGGAGAAACTCACCAATGCATTATGGACCTATCTTCAGACGTTTGATGCACTCAAGGTGTTTTGGAAACAAGAAGTCAAGAACATGCAGATTGCATATCCAGATGTGTACTCTAAGTAAGTACTTAGAGATTTTCAATTTTTGGCACCTTTATCATTAATGTAAAAGGGGGAGTATAGTGTATTAAAGAGCTTAGTGTATATAATATGAGGAGATATATCAGTATAAGTACAGTTTTGTATGAAATCAAAGTTTAGTAACTTGGCCACATTCCTTTGTTGCCATTAATGACCAAGGGGGATATTGTTGGCAAGTTGAATTTACTAAGATTATACGACTAAGTTTTGTGTTTTCATTATGGCAACAAATTCATATGAAGTTTTGATAGTTGGTTCATAAACTTTGAAGATCAAAATTTGGCTAAGTATAGAAGACAATGTAGACAGAGATACACCCGTTGATCAGAGCACCAGCGCACATGCAAATGAACTCATCTTGTTCTACACCTTTAGATATAAGATTTTGGATACATCATTATACTAAGTCTATACACGCAGCATCAGATATGTCTATATAATGAAGTTACAAGAAAAGTAAGTGTCACAAGCAGTTCAACAGAACAAAGCATAGAGCTGACTACAAATTTTGATCAGCTCATATTAATTTGTTTTTTCTGGCTATGCACCTATTTTAATATATTTTTAATAATTTTATTATCACTCATGTATACACTCTTTAGCCAATTAACTTGGAAGCGTTGTGTATGTTGATTTTGGGCCGACTAAGTCTTAAGTTTCGATCGTGTCTATTAAAGTATGTATATATACTTAAATATGTATTTTGTATTGAGTAGTCAAATTTTTTTAAAAAGAGAACAATGAGAAGTAAGATAGAAGAGAAAGCAGAATAACCAGTATGAGATAGAGATCTACCAGTGATTAGAGTTTGAGCACATAGAAGGAACTGATCAGACAACCAGTGTCATAACAACAGTTCAAATTTCAGATATTGTGAGTTTCTATTATTAGGAGGTTGTATCCTTCTTCTTATTGAGAAGTGAGCTCTGGCGGTGTACCATCCACCTTTAACAGGGTTTGTAAAAGGCTCCTAACAGGGTCATTGTACTTGACATTGTAATGACTTCTCTAAATAGGGAAAAGGAACTCTAACAAGTTTGTAAAACTAGTGCAATATTTGTGGGTACTAATTCTCACCGAGGTTTTTTTCTGATCAAGGTTTCCCCATAAATATATCTTGTGTTATTTTTTATATGCTTTTCTTATTGAATTCATTATCTATTTATTGGGATAAGTTTCAAGTTGCTGAAATATAATAAATTATAGAACACTAATTCACCCCCCTTCCTCTCAGTGTTCCCATTCCTAACAATACCTTTATTTGGACAATTTTATTTCCAAAATCATGTTCGTAGCCCTCATGAAAACATGAAACAAACTTCACTAGCCCACCACACTCTAAGCACTTTTCATTTAAGAAATCTTGTCTATAAAAGAAACATCCATCATCTCTAGGAAATAAAAAATGATCTAGAAAGTCTCTTGATGATTTTCGAAGAGCACTTGCACCACACTCCTCCAACATTTCACTACTATGCAAAGTCAAATGAATGGATCATAAAAATTCATGATGCATTGAAAACTCCACATGATATTTGCAATAACAAGTATTTCAAATCTTAAGAGGCACACAAAAAAATCCTTGAATGCTTCTAAAGCTCTTTGTGATATTTGCAATGTTGGATGTGTCTCACAAATTTTTTTGAACAACATTGTTTGACTCACCTCCAAATAATGTTTTGGATGTGGGATGCGGTCTCAAATTTTAATTCTCAACTTTAAGACATCTTTCATATTTGGTGACACTCTTGAGTTAGATTGCCAAAATAGTTGAATTTGATCCTTCACACCGTCGGTAGTCTTCTTATCACAATGTGGAAGTCTCCCACCATAAGCCCATGTATCATTTTGATGAGGATCATCAAGTATTTCTCTTCTTGCAAGTGCTCTATCCAAAGTTTTACGATTTAGGTTCAATTCAACACAAGTTTTTCTCATCAAATGAGCCTTTCTCTAATGATTACTTACTAAGGAGGTTATAATAACCCTCCTAAAAGCTCTCTTATAATTTTCCTTGGTAGTCTTCCAAATGGAATTGGGAGCACTAAAGAGATTTATCACAATAATATCATTCCTCTCCTTTTTTGTGTTCACACTAATCTTCAATTTGACTAGAATAGGTCCCATCTTCTGCATCTTTAACAACTGCACAAGTGATTGAAATTTATCAACCAATGTCTTGTGTCTAAAAACTTGATCAAAAAGTTTTGAAACCCACAACCAAATAGTTCTCATCAATTTCAAGTAACCATTTTGTTATTCTTGAAGGTCTCAAATTTGAAGTTTGTCTTTCTTCCTCACAAGGGACTTTATCATATATTTTGGAGATGTGTAATGTTGATTTGGTTCTTGTGCACCATTATCATTTTCAATTCCTTCATATTCGATCAGTGGGTTGTCATTGTCAATGTCCACACTTCCATTGTCCACATCTACATGATCATTTTCAAAACGTACATTTTCATCTTCAATCCCTACATTCTCATTTTTAATATTATTGTCATAAATCATTTCAAATTCATGTTCTTCTTCACTTGAAACTGCATTTAAGGGTGGGCCTATTCCCAAATCTTGATTAATATTTAACATACCCTGTCTCTTGTTCTGACGGGAAACCGTATCCATTTCTCTATACACTTCAATCTCTTCATTTGTGATCTTCCTCTTCTGTTTATGCTTTCAACGACTACTACTCCCCATGGTGAGACCAAAAAGGTGATGCAAAAACCTTTGATAATATAGAAATTCCAACAAAAAGGGTGAAAAAAGTAATTTTTTTTTGTCTTTCACAACTGATTTCTAGTGATATTCTCTGCAGAAAACATGCTTGTTAGATTGAGGGACCCAAAGAATAAATTTTTTCTTTTGGATAACAGTAAAGCATAATAGATAATATTGGATATCTAATATTATCGGATCTCCGATATCTCCCACCCAAATTTGGCTTCAATCTTTTTATTTTCATCTTATTTTCATTTTTTATTTTACTTTTTCATTACTATTATAAATTTTACTTTTATAATATTAATATTACATTTTCATACTATTAATATTATATTTTAAAAATATTAATATTATATTTTAACAATATTAATATTAGCTAAATATAAATAATATATTAATATTAATATTATATAAATATTAATACCTCTCTCTCTCTCTCTCTCTCTCTCTCTCTCTCCTTAGTATTAATGTTATAAAAAAAATATTAATAAATAATTAATACTAATATTATACTATTATACAATAGAGAAATAAATAATAATATAATACTACTTTATATAAAACAATACTAATATTTAAAAAATTATATAATACTAATGCTATTACTATCTAATATTAATATTGAAAAAAATGAAATTTATAATATATAACCTAAAAATATAAAATCATAAAATTGAAAAAAAAACCTAAAATCATAAAATTGCAAAGAGCGTTGAAATTGAAATGTTGAATTTGGTAAGGGGGATGTTAGAAATACTGAGAGGGGGGAGGGGGGTGAATTAGTGTTTGTCTATTAATTATATTTCAGCACTTTAAACATAAATCAAACATTCATTCAATGAAGCTTAACACAAGAACTCATAACACATGATATGATTACGGGGAAACCTTGATCAGAGGAAAACCCTGGTGGGAATTAGTACCCAAAAATATTGCACTAGTATAATGAACTTGTTAAAGTTCCTTTGCCTTGTTAGGAGTAGTCTTTACAATCCAAGTACAATGACCCTATTAGGAGTCTATTACAAAACCCTATTAAAGGTGTATGGCTCACTGCCTGAGCTCACTGCCCAATAAGATGAAGGTTACAACCTTCTGAATGTTGATATACACTATATCAAAATTGAACTGCTGTGATGACACTGTTGTCTGATTAGTTCTATTTAAGTGCTAAGGCTCTTACTCTCTTAAAGAGATTTATCTCATACTGAATTCACTATACTACTCTTCTATGTCTTTCTTATGCATATTCTTGGACACTTGTAATATACATTTACTTTACATATTTATATGTTCATGTCTAGTGAATAGACGCAACTCAAAACATGACTATAGTCAGCCCTAAAAACATAATACACAATGCTTCCAAAAAAATTGGCTTAAGCATGTTTACAACAAGACTAAAGAGATTATTACAAACATATAATCAAAGGCACTTGGCCTTTACACAAAAAAACAATTCACGCTGATCCAAAAACCTAAGTCGGCTCCATGCTCTATTTTCTGAAATGTAGTCTAGTACTGTTCTTCTTGTAGCTTATCCATATTATCATTCTATACTATGCATGTCTGGACTTAGTATGTACACATGTCATAGAACATATATCTGAGCATGCATATTCTGATTCGATCTCTCACACGTGCGCTGATGTGCTGATCACTATATATCTCTATCTGCCCTGTTTTCCATACTTAGTCATTTTGTCTTTCTTGACAGTAACTTAATATGACTTTGTTGCCATAATGAAAATACAAAATAATTCATATATCCCCTAGGAGTCAACTTGCCAACAATCTCCTCCTTTGTCATTAATGGAAACAAAGGAATGTGGCCAAGTTACTCAAAATGACTTAACATAAAAAATTGTACATATATTACTCCCATATATACACATACATATATTACTCCCATATATAAACATACATATATTACTCCCCCTTTGACTTTAATGACAAAGGTGTACACAATTGTAAGTCTCTAGATACTTACTCCAAGTATACATCTGGATACACAATCTGAAGAGACTTGATCTCTTTCTGCCAGAATACCTTCATTGCATCAACTGTTTGGAGATGGGTGCATAGGGAATATGTTAAATTCTCCATCTTTATCAGATCCATGTAGGGACCTTGATCATATGTGACAATGGTGGCATCAATCTATTTGATGTTGACTTCCAAAAATGCTAGAGAGGGTGCTAGAGCATTTCTCAGTTGGGTCTGCCTGATTCTTATCTTATTGATCTCGAACTTTTCTTTTTCAATTTTGTCCAACTGTCCTTGATAGACATTGTTACAAATGTTCATGTCTTGGGTGGATGTCTCAAATTATTTTCTAATACTTTCCACCATGACCTCTACCTATTCTATCTTTTTGATATGTTTAGAGGTGAATTTCACTCTGTCCATGCAGTTTGCTATTACCTTCTTACCTTTAGTTGCCGACTCTTTCAATATAGATTGCCCAATATTTAAAGATTTTAAGTCTAAGGTAAAATTATTTATCAATTCATTAAATCTCTCCTTTTTATACTCATCTTCTGCAATTCTAGTAGCATAGTCTACTAGGTCTGTAAAGTGTGCTTTGAAGCTTGTTAGAATACTGCTGACATCTTCAGCTAATTGAATTTTGGCTACTTTATTGTCTGTAGGCACTAGATCATTCAAGATGTTTATTGATTCCAAGAAGAGAGGGTTCCTCATAACTTGTTTTTCTTTGGCTTTTTCTAGAGCTAGAAAGTTGATCTTCATTATGTCTTCTTCTCCCCACACATCTAGACTTGCTAAGTTAGGAGTTAACCTTGACATCAATAAAGTAGATGGTAAAGTTGATGGAGTGAATATAGTATTTTGACTGGTGTCCAAGCATTCACTCTTTACTAGTATCTCCTTGACTAATGTCTCATTATCTTGAGTATCTTTCTCTTTATTCAAGTCTATTGGATTATTGGAGGGAACTTCATCTTGTTGTAAAGATGTATCATCAGTGCACATCTCTTTAGTGCTTACAAATGATTTATCAACATTTTCCATGTCATTGTTAGATGTTGTCATGGATATCTTGATATCATCAATTACTATAGTATCTTCTGAATCTTTTGCTGTATCAGAAGTTAATGAAACTAAGGGCGCTGAAACATGTGGACCTGTCATAGGTGCATTTTGAATTACTATTTATGTAACCTGTTTGGGAAGAGCTGGAGTTACCTTTGTTGTAGGTGTCATTGATGGATACACATGTCTATCAATAAGAACTTGTGCAAAAGCTTTTTCTATCTTTTTCCCAACTAACTCATATTCCTTGTTCATAATATGAAGTGTTCCTGTCTTAGTTCTTAGATGAGGCTTCACCAGATCTAACAAAATTTCCTTCTCATCATGTGAACATATAGGGAGAAGATTATCCAATGTTTCCTCTCTTATCCTCATATCTTCCTCAATTGCATGTCTCTTCATTATTTTTAGTATGTTCCATAACTTGTCAGGTATCATTGTTTTAAGTTCTGGAATTGATTTCTTAAACTTGATCATATGAGAGATGATCATAGAATGTATCACAGATTTATCTATCTCTTGATACTTGTCATAAACCTTAGCAAGTGTGTCTAGTATTCCTTCATTAACAATCCTATTCTTTAAGACATTTAGACTAGGTCTGAATCCTACTTCAGGAGGAGCTTGAGTATTTCTTTCTATTCTTTGTGTAGTTCTTGAGGATGGGTGACCTGTGGGTGCTTGCTTCCTTCCTCTATACTTCTTTCTTGGTACAAAAGGTGGAGATGAGTCTAAGTCAATGGCGGTAGATGGTACAGATGTATCTTTATTTGATTTCTTCTTCTACTTGGGCATATCATCAGTCTTTTCAATTTTTACTTCTGTGGGAGTCTTCTGAAGTTCTTTGGCTATCTTGGCTTCTCTAGCTTTGTCAAGATCTTCTTGTGTAACACCATGAATTTTTAGGATGCTAGATGTAATTTTGGATGCCTTTCTTTTGTTATCAACACTATATAATACATAATCAACTTCATTAGTCTTATCTCTATAAGTGCCCCACCTGGGCTCATTAGGATCTTTGGGCACAGACAAGAGAACTTGTGCATATCTTTCTAACACATGTTCCCCCACTTCATAACCAAGTGGGTGAATCCATTTGGTTCTAGGTTCAACTAGCTCCATAGAAGTGCAATTTTTTTCTACCATGAAACATATGGTCTCCTTATATTTATCAACTATCTTCTCAGATAATCTAACCTTTTCTGCATCTTGATCCTGAATGTTTTACTATCCATGTCTGTGGCATCTTTCACACTACTCTCTGATGTGGCTTTAAGTGAAATCTAAGACATTGTAGGTTTGCTTCTATCTAGGTAAAGATTTGCAAATTTACCAACAATGTGTAAGTACAAGTAGATGATCAAAGACCAAAACTTGAATGTCTTGTTCTTGTCATGCTTGATAACTTGAATGTTGTCAATCAATTGAGCATGCAATATCTCACATAGATTGTACTGAGTGTTATCCTTCACCATCCTTATAGCTACTAGAATTGTGGCTGCTAACACACTATTTAGTCTACTTGCATGTTGGAACTTGTAACCAAGTATCATAGTTAGAAGCTTTATGTCATCTTCCTTGATAGGATCAATTGTCATACCGCGCTTGTCACTTCTAGATAAAAAAACCTGTTCAACTTGCTTCTTGAAATCCCTACTGGTAGGAAGAACTGGTCCAATCTTAGGAAGTGCAATTAATTCATGGATTAGGTCTATAGTGATGCGGATAGCAACCTCACCAATCTAGAAAAGTTCATCTTGTATTCTTCTTAGTAATATCTTCACCCATTCTGGCTCATAGAACTCGTGCGCATTTGAGTACTCAAATATAGGGTTATAAGTCAGATGCATGAATTCATCCTTGAATGAATAGTCTGGTTTCATCATGGATCCCATAAGAGTAGCTATGTTGATGTCTCCTACTATTTCCTTCTTGTAGTAGATGTATGCGCGAATATCTTCCATGTGCATGACTCTGAGTGGATTTTTGGAGAATGCTCCTTCAACATCATCTAGAATGGACTTGAATGGATATTTATTAAAGAGAAATATCTTCCTCTCAGTAGTGTGGAAAACAAATGGGGTTTCCATACTTACTTTGAACTTGATTAAGTAGGGTTTCATGATAATTTGAAACGGTAGGACTGCTAGGGTTTCGTTCCAACTTCTTATCTGTTTACTTAACCACAAAATTTGTTGAGCTTCTGTGCTTTGTTGGCCAGTGCTCCTATGCTTTCCAAATTATGTAATCTCAAATGAAAATTTGAAGAATATAAAACATCTACATATTTTTATAAAGGTTACTGCATTTAATGTTTGCAACCGTACACAGTTTTCATAGAGAGTTTCAAACTTTGTTAAGAATGCATTATAGACAACGCATGCATGCATACTGCTATATCATGTGATCATAATCATGGATCCATAGGCGCGTACTTGGAGGTGAGTATACTAGCCGCATAGGGGTTCTGAGCTAGAATAGCTCCCCCTAAGACCAAGAAGGTCTATTCAACCAGAAGTAGAGGATACATCCACTGTGGATGCATCAAATACTTTGTTCTTTGCATTGTCCTTCTTCACTTCAACCCAAATTTTTCTTGAATATTATTTTTCTTGAACAAAATTTACTTCTCCTGCTTCTTCAAATAGTTATTTCTTAGGATCCTCTTGTTTATTAGTTCCGGATCTACAGAACCTTGAGATGTGTCCAGCCTTTCCACATGAGTGACAAATGATAGGAGGTCTGATGTTATTGTTCATCATGTTGCACTTCTTTGCTATGTGTCCACCGTAACTACATATCTGACATGCAATGTTCTACAAATTTCTTTGAGGCTGAATTCTCTGATTCTGTTGTGACTGATTTCTTTGACTTATTCTGCAATGTATAGCCCTATGACCAAACTTATTGCAGGAGTAACAATAACCATTGAAAGGTATTACCTCTTTGCAATCTCTTGCCAAATGCCAATGTTTATTACATGCATAACAAGTTATGTTAACTTGCTTGATTTCACCTTTAGGTGGATCTGTTTTAGTCTTTGCAACATTTTCAACTTTCTTTGCTTCTGAAGATGCTTCATGTGCTTTCTTTCTTTCTTTCAATGAATTAATTTCAACTTGTACTACACTGTATCTAAGACTAGTAGTGTCGCCTCTTAGATTTTCTGCATAGAGTTGGGATTGAAGTGAATCAAAACTTGTGTGGAGTTTATCAATCTTATCCTTTGCTTCTGTTAATTCAGATTCCATCTTTTTCTTTATGTTCTCCAATTCCAAGACTTTCATGTTTGCTTGCAAAAGTTCATCTTCTAATTGTTTTCTATCTTTGATCTTTTCTTCAATAGCAATTTGACTATCTGTTCGCTGTTCATCTAGATTTTCAATTTTAACTTTTAGAGACATGTTCTCTTCATTTAGCTTTTTGACCATTTTCGCTAAATCACTTGTAGAACAATCTTTCAAATCTTTTCTCAATTTCTTGATAAGCATTTGGGAGCCATCAACTTTCAGTCTAAGTTCTTCATTTTATTTTTCAGATCTGTCAAGATCTTAAAGAGCTTCTTTAAGATTCTTTCTCAAATGTTTTTCTTCTATTGAGTCCATGATCTCCTCAAGTGGTTAAAATTTCTTTTAGAGGACCAAAGCTCTGATACCAATTGTTAGAAACATTGAGAGGGGGGGGGGGGGCTCAATCAATGTTTGTCTATTAATTATATTTCAACACTTTAAACATAAAACAAACATTCATTCAATGAATCTTAACACAAGAACTCATAACACATGATATGATTACAGGGAAACCTTAATTAGAGGAAAACCCCAGAGGGAACTAGTACCCACAAATATTGCACTAGTATAACGAACCAGTGAAAGTTCCTTTGCCCTATTAGGAGCAGTATTTACAATCCAAGTACAATGACCCTGTTAGGATTCTATTACAAAACCCCGTTAAAGGTGTATGGATCACTACCTAAGCTCACTGCCCAATAAGATGAAGGATACAACCTTCTGATAGTTGATATACACTATATCAAAATTGAACTACTGTGATGACACCATTATCTGATCGATTCCATTTAAGCGCTAATGCTCTTACTCTCTTAAAGAGCTTTATCTCATATTGACTTCACTATACTTCTCTTCTATGTCTTTCTCATGCATATTCTTTGACACTTGTAATATATATTTACATTACATATTTATATGTTCATGTCTGAATAGATGCGACTCAAAACAAGACTATAGTCGGCCCTCAAAACATAATACACAACGCTTCCAAACAAATTGGCTTAAGCGTATTTACAACAAGACTAAATAAATTATTACAAACATATAATCAAAGGCGCTTGGCCTTTACACAACAAAAAATTCACGCTGATCCAAAAACCTAAGTCGGCTCCATGCTCTATTTTTTGAACTATAGTAGTACTGTTCTTCCTGTAGCTTATCCATACTATCATTCCGTACTATGCATGTCTGGACTTAGTATGTACACATGTCATAGAACATATATCTGAGCACACATATTCTAATTCGATCTCTCACATGTGCACTGATGTGTTGATCGTTGTATATCTTTGTCTGCCCTGTTTTCCATACTTAGTCATTTTGTCTTTCTTGACAGTAACTTAATATGACTTTGTTGCCATTATGAGAACATAAAATAAGTCATATATCCTCTGGGAGTCAACTTGCCAACAGAGGAATTATCAGATATCCGATAATATTGGATATACAATAAGGCTTGGTATTTTCTTTCAGTTTTTACTTCGGAATGCCGAACGTGGATGATCAACCCAAACGACATGTTCACCATATTTCCTTTGACCTCCAAACTTTGACGATGTAGCTGATGACCTTTTTTTTACTCGAAATTGATGAAACAAAAAGGGTTTCTTAAAGATATTATCAATTTTCCATCAATATAATTGCTGTCAAATTTCATGTTTAGTAAGAAAAAAAAAGTTTGCAATTTTGTAAAGTTTAGAATTAGTTATGGTGGTCAGACACAAGAGATTTTTATTTTATTTTGAATAAGTCGTAGAAGAAAATTCATAATTAATTAATTATTGGGTAAAAATTTACACAAAAATATGTGTCACATTTAGGCATGAGTCTACTACTTATATCTAGAATCTTGTGAAAATATATCATTATTTGATTGTGATTAAGGTGGTCAGACATACACATACTTTTTATCTTTTTCCTAAAATTTTCCAACTACTCCATTGAAATCTAAAATATTGAATAATTATATTTTATTTTCAGACAAGGGCTAGTAGTTTAGAAACTACATTCAATTGGCTACATGTTCTATTTCTACAACTTTTTCACGTAAGGTTGATAAGATGTTCAACTTTTTACGATGTGTGTGTGTGTGTGTATGTGTGTGTGTGTGAACACAAAGACGGTCCAATGGTGCCATATGATAGGGTGGTGATGCTATCTCTCATCACATGCATCCTATTTAGTTGTCAGTGCAACTAAAAATCCTAAAGGACAAGATTTTGAATCAAGGAGTTACATGAAAAATAAATAGGATCTCATTGCTATGATAAAAAAATTGCAATCTCTTTATGCATAGGTTATACTTGATATGCTTACGTGAAAGTTCTACTTTCTATACAGTCATCAAGAGAGAATAGGGATATTTGAACTATTGCCACTGGGATTTGTACAAGTTAATGCATTCACTTACAACAAGCTCTATAGAAATGGTTTTATTTTATTTTATTTTTTTAAATATGGATTCTATTGCAAACATACATTCCTAATGCATCGATCTTTGAGAGGTTCAAATAACAAGACAAAAAATGTGTTCCACTCAAGTGAAGTAGTCAAATGTACTCATAATGTTTGTGGATAACACTCTATTATTAATAACTTTATCTTATATTATGAAATTACTTAAGGTTCTAGAATATTCTAATAAACCAAAAAGTGAAAATTAAAAAACATTATAAGTATTTTAATTTGATAAAATGGTTCTATTCTAATTGAGAAAAGATAAACACAATGCCCTTCTTGATGATTGGTTAGAGATTTGTTGTAATATATCACTTTGCAGAGGCCAACATATGTAACCTTATTATCTTTATAACGAAAAGAAAATGTATATGTATATTTATATAACATAAATATCTTTATACACACAAATACATATACATATGTACATATCCCCACATACACATGTATACATGCATACATATATATGTATGTACATGTATATATGTGTGTGTGTGAGCGCGCACGTGTGTGTGTGTGTGTGTGTGTGTGTGTGTGTGTGTGTGTGTATATATATA
>MU224364.1:1179191-1192289 GCA_018584345.1 Thuja plicata
CACTGGGAATCTGATTCACCGCCCCTGATCTGGCGACATCCCGACTGAGGAAATCACTTAACATGAAACCGTTAGTCGCATGGTCAGGAATGTTATGTCTTAACCGCCAATTAATCACGAGACCACGCGACTAAAGAAAAGCTTTAACTGTTTGAATGTCCTGGTCCAGCGATCATGCGACATGAAGTGAATCGTGAAGTCGAAAGACATTTCTTTGACCTGTTGACTCTTCTCGCGATCACCTGACTGAGGTGGGTCCCATTCCTTTTAAAGCTTTATAACATGGAATCAAGCGACAACCTGACTGAAGAGAGATCACCAAGTCTCGAGACATAGATGGAATATTTGATTTCTTAACGAGACTATGCGACACAAAGGGAAAGCTAAGTCGGGAGAAGCTTTGGCATATTCGATCTGGGTCATGCGATCAAGTGACCTGACTTGGGACCCACCTTTTACCAAGGTTTATGACATTATCTGGCGATCATGCGACCAAAGAACAAATGCTAAGTCGGGAGACATTTAGGGAATATTCCAAAAGATCACTAGACTACGTGACAAAGCAAAAGCAAAGTCAGGAGATAAAACAGGAATATTCTCTGAGGCAAAGCGATCAAGCGACTGAAAATAAGCACATGTTCTAAGTGATTGGAAAAAGTAACTTCAGAACATAACGTGCCAAAGCCTAAGGGTTAATTTCGTCATTCAACACAAGAGACTTAGGGTTCCTTAGGGCTTTAAGGGTTTCAGTGAGGACATGAAGCCTGGAAAACAAGACAGGGGAAGCAAGACAGGGCAAACCAGGCCAAATGCACAGAAATGGGAAATTTGGGCAACATTAACCACCCTGTCTATGGCTATTGTTTAATCTGCTTTAGCCAGGTAAGGACGCCCCACTGCCCGTTCTAAATACCTATGCACATGATACATAATCGTCCATGAAACATCCTGAAATACCTGTGCAATAACATTTCTATTGGCATTGGAAATGGTGAATGATGACTTCTGCAATGACCCCTCAATCTGAAAACTACAACCTCTATAACTTTGCACATTGTAGTTTACATATACTTTTGCAGTGGTTTTGTTAGAGAAGGGAGACATTTTTGAGATAGTGAAAATGGGATCCTTAGATTCATTTGGGTGTCCCTTGAATGCTTCCCATTTATTCTGAAGACTCAATGTCTATTTTTGGCACGAATGAAAACATAGGACATTGTCTCAAACAAATATTCACCCAAAATTATAGCATTTAACATGAACTTACGCACAATAACATCGTTGACTGTGAAAATTTTGCCTGTAATGAAATTATTTTATATTCAAAATGTAAGGATTACCTTACGATGCATTGTAATGAGTTCATTTTCTTGCACGATCCATAAGAACTATTTCTTTGTCAGGATTGGATGCATAGTTAGGAATCAAACTTAGTAAAGCCACTGCCATTGAAGATCAAATATTTCCTCCATACTCTGAATATGGTGCCTGAATTGAGACAATTTTTTTCACTTATTGAAGCTCTGGGAGAAGAGCAAGGTGCCTGGGGATACACCTGAGCCATTCCTGTAGACAAAAACACAAATTTCTCTTTCCAATGGCTTTTGTCTAATTGGTTCGTAATCAATCCATCTCTTTTAAATCTAGTTATTCGCAAATAAGATGGAGGGACCTCATGGAATCAATAAGGGTAATTTTTTTAGTAATAACTGAGAGGGGAGGTGAATCAGTGGCCTCAAAAATATTCCAATAATCAACCCTTACAACTTAGTACCACAATTTTATACCTCTAGTTATCTTCAGTCATATAAGATGAATGCCTCCAAATACTTATATACAATTACTACTCTTCGGAATGGGTTGTAAAACCTTCTATTGTATGTCTACCAAATAGAAATCTGATAATTTACCGAAAGAGAGTAAATTATCTAGAGTATACCAATCAATCCAGTTAAGTTAAGTGTAATACAAAATACTAAAGTAATGAATCATAAACACATTCACACATGGATTTTTAACATGGAAACCATGTTAAGGGAAAAACCACTTGGGACCGGTAACCCAAATTTTTCACTCTTCTGAAGTGAGCTCGGTAAAGAGCCAACCATGTTAAAGGTTACAAACACACTATTAGGTGTGACCTTGTTAGAGTATTTAAAAGTTTAGTCTGTCACTTGATATCAGGCATCGCTATGCTAGCATCTTTGATCAAACACTTACTTGGTCTGTCAATTGGTATCTGGCATCTCATGCTATCTTCACGATCAAAATTTTTGATAATCCTTGGGATATATCTCAATATAGAAAGGATCTTTAAATCCCGCTAGGTTAAGAGAATTTCTGAATCAATGGTTAAACTGAAACAGTGTGATCTGTTCACATATGCAACTTATACTTGCAGATTTTCAGATCTATTGTAATCTCACAAAACTATTCTGATCAATATAACCCTATTCATACCTTTGATCCACTTTGATTATTCTTGATGATGTTGTGCTCTATTGCTCAGTGTCCACAGAAAACTTTAGCTCTTTCCTTAGCTTGTTGATCAGGACTGTATGAAGTTTCTCTTCAGCATCCTGTTTTCATTCATTCACCCACACCAATTCGTAATGAATTGAGTTGTCTCTTTTATAGACATGATATCACTATTGTTAGGTTCTTGATTTTCTTGAACTTGGCGTGATCCACAATCTTCACCAATCATATTTCAAGCAAAACTCCTATTTTATCTTGCTGAGATCTTCTTTCCAACTGGACAAAACAACTTTAAATCAATTACTTATCTCTGACTTATCTTGTCGATGTAAACAATGATAACTACTAGTTAAGTCTATATTTAGCTCTGCCAACTAGATATTTTTTCATTTTTGAACTTTAGTTAATTTTAGTGTATAACTCTTTGATAGTGTCGGTCAACCCTCCAATTCTCCTCGGGCTTCTCCGTCAGTTTACACTATGTTTTTGGCCTTCGGGTATGCTTGTGATTCTGCTCATCGGTAATGCTCATCAGTGTTCTTGCTCGGGCATCACTGTCACTTGACTGTCAGTGATCTCTATCTATCGAGTTTCACTGGTTGTCACTGTTTGTAGTCACATTGTGAATACTTGTCTTTTATGCATTAGAGGAAGCATAATATTTATCTCTATGATCCTTTGAAGTCTTTGACACTTTGATTATAATCGAATATATTATATCAAGTTGACATCAATGATAATACAATCCATCAACCAATTTAATGTCTTGCATTATCCTTCTGCATTTTGTTGATCAACTCAACATCTTCAAACATTCAGTTACATGTCATCAATCTCTCACTTTGGCATTGATGGAAACATACTAAATTATCATACTATACTATCACTAATACAATATGAAATATACAGTTTCATCAATCTTTCGTAATGTAACTATTACAAATGTCTGGCTCTCGGTAAGCTCAAAAATAGCTTAGATTGGTTTCATGCAGAGTGGTTGTCTTGTATCTTCAATCCCTTCGCTGGATAGATGTATCATCTGACATCCATGTTCTGATATGTGCTCTGCCTCGACTTTTCTTCTTCTAGATAATCTCTTTTTCCTTTGAGAGCAATCTTTCTCTTTGCCTGAATTCTCTCCCTTTGTTACTTCTCTCCCTTAGATGGATATTTCATATGTAATCAATTTCTCTCCTTAGAATATTGTTTAACTCTTCCTTTATGATTCTCAAGAACTTCTCTTCATGGATAATGATATAATCTCTTCCCTTTATCATATCTTTACTTTATGTGATATGGAATCATCTCTCCTTTAATGAGATCATCACTCTCTTTGTAAGATAAAGCAAATATCTCTTTTGTATAATAATTCTCCCTTATGATAATGAGATATTTCTCTCCCTTTTGTATGATGATGAGAACATCTCTCCCTTTGACAACAATGCCAAATAAAAATACTTCTCCTTGTTTTATCATCTATATCATTTTTCATCCCTTTGCATAATATATTCCTTGAATTTCCCTATCCATCATCAATACAATGTTCTGATTTTCGGTGTAGATATGTACCTTGCAATGTACTGAGGTATCTGTTGCTGTTCATCTCAGTGTTTGCATCAACATGACTGATCTTCAGATTTGGTATAGGCTAATGCAACCTCCTATTTAGATTACTGATCGATAGACAAGGGTTGAACCCCTAGTCTCTGTCTTAGATACTCAAATGTATCCTTCGGTAATGGGTAAACTGAAATAGTATAATCTATTCACATATACAACTTATACTTGCAGATTTTCAGATCTATTGTAATCTCACAAAACTATTATGATCAATATAACTCTGTTTATACCTTTGCTCCACTTTGATTCTACTCGGTGATGATTTTCTCTATTGCTCAGTGTCAAAAGAAAACTTTAGCTCTTTCCTTAGCTTGTTGATCGGGACTGTATGAAGTTTCTCTTCAGCATCCTCTTTTCATTCATTCATCCACACCAATTCGTAATGAATTGTGTTGTCTCTTTTATAGACATGATATCGCCGTTGTTAGGTTCTTGATTTTCTTGAACTTGGCGTGATCCACAATCTTCGCCAATCAGATTAAAAGAAAAACTCATGTTTTATCTCGCTAAGATCTTCTTGCCAACTGGAAAAAACATCTTTAAATCAATTGCTTATCTATGGCTTATCTTGTCGATGAAAACAATGATAACTACCACTTAAGTCTATATTTAGCTCTTCCAACTAGATATTTTGTCATTTCTGAACTCTAGTTAATTTCAGTGTTGAGCTCTTTGATAGCATCGGTCAACACTCTAGTTCTCCTCAGGTTTCTTCGTCGGTTTACACTATGTTTCTGGGTGTCGGGTATGCTTGTGATTTTTCTTGTCAGTAATGCTCGTCGGTGATCTCTATCCATCGAATTTCACTGGCCGTCGGTGTTTGTAGTCACACTGTGAATACTTGTCTTTTATAGATTAACGAAAGCATAATCTTTATCTCTCTGATCCTCTGAAGTCTTTGACACCTTGATTATAACCGATTAGATTATATCAAGTTGACATCAATGACAATACAATCCATTAACTGATTTAATGTCTTGCATTATACTTCGGCATTTCGGTGGTCAACTTAACATCTTCAAACATTTACTCAGTTACATGTCATCATAATCTTCATATGTATGACAAGCTTAGCATGCAAATGTATTTAAGTATATGGAATTCCCATGATGGGTATAAAGAAAAAGGAGTAGGATAAATCAATTCATAAGCATGCCAATATGAACAAAAAAAGCATTAACAACAACAAAAACAAGAGCTTTGATGTACAACTGGAGTCTCTTCTTGTTGCCATATATTTGCATGTTGGAGTTTGCATTCATTAGGAAAGAAGTGTCAAAATTAGGCACAATGACATGATGATGATGGAGTTTGCATTCATTATTAAACTATCACTTGGTAACATCAAAGCAAGAATAGATTAAATGGTTATATGGATATCATTGACTGAATAATTTGAAAATGCCAGTGTTTCTCCTATTAATGTTAGAATTTAAAAAAAAAAAAATTTAAAAATAGAAAAAAAAATAAGACTCCATTAAAATGAGAATGTTTGGTAAGCTTGTAAAGAATACTACACAACTTTTAAAGTATGATTCAAGTTATTAAAGAGGTATTGATATCACATTTCAAATTCTCATCAAGGAAAAACATTGTAGAGATGGTACAAGAGAGTATTTCCAGCAAGGAAAGGAAAATGGGTGCTGAAATTTTTAAAATCAACAAAATCTCAGTCTATTGCTTGAACTGTTAATCTTAACGTTAAACTAGACCATTAAAAATGTACTAGACGGAATTACTATGAACATGAGTATGTAAGGCATAATTGCTTTACTATATTTTGATGTCCGTATTTCAATTTTTTTATTTTTCACTTTTTTGTGTGTATCTAATGTGAGAGATGCCCTAATGTCTCTGGGATGGTCAAGGAATGCCATGCACTTATCCCAGGTTCATTAGGGTGACCCCATTTTCTGCTGAAAATGGGTCTGTCCCTACTCACTTCCAAAAAAAGGATGGGGCGAATGGTGGGTATGACCAATTTCTGCCACCCTGTTAACAAAATGTCCCAGACATTTGGGTTTGGTTGTCAAGACTGGATAGGCCGAGAAACTCTATTAAGTATATTGAAAATATCAATATAAAAAACTTATAGCAAGGAGGAGCTCCTAGGGACAAGACAAAATAAAAGTTTTAAAAGTTTTTGGTAAGGATTTACCATTGACAGCTCATTGGTGTCAGCACACAACGGGATATAATTATATTTACCTATCAATCTTTGATGGTTTCTTCCAGAATGTAGTTTTTTAAGATTTAAGAAATATTCTTTGCAAGGAATGGACAAGCTTTCAGTTGGATTTGTCATGTAATGAGGCCTTTATTATTATCATGCCATACAAGATACTTTGTTCTCTTATATATCCCTGCACCTACATAACATTGGGTTATCCATGTCTAATCACAAATAGAGAAACTTATGGGTATTTAGATTTATATGCATAGATTTAATCAATGTAAGGATTAAAGCCACTTTGAAGGAAATAGAAGAAGTTGAGAAATTCTGATTGACAATCATCAGTCATCAATTATGGCCTTTTTATGCAATTCAGGCTATTTAGTATGTAGTTCACATAACCAGCCATTGATGAGAGGAAGATTGATGATAAAAGCATCAACAACTACCTCTGATGAGACAATTTCCAATGAGTTTTCATATAAGTTTTATATATTTCACTAGAGTTTTATTCTCTCGTTGAAAAAGATCAAATAAAATAACTTCTTGTTTGGAAATATAGCATCTTAAATTGACTTAAAATAAAATGTTTGTTGTTAAGGGTGAGTACCTTTAATATTGAGAAAATGTGTCTGTGACATTAGGAAAGAATGAATTAAATATGGTATCAATTTATATTTCTGGAAAATTAGTCTAAATAGGATGATTTTGAATATGTTATATTTACTAAAATTCAATTTTTCTTTTCAGTTATTTTATTTTGATGATTTTTTATAGAATATCATCTGAAATGTTGATGATAAAATGTTTACATAATCAAATTTAGTAATGTTTCAAAAATGTTTCTTAATCATTAGTGAATTGTTCTTAATAGTCTATATGATGCAAGAAAAAACTCTGCTCCAACTACAATTTCACAAAACTCAAATCACAACACACAATAAAGAGCCTCTGTTTTTAAATTTACATTTGATCGGCAACAATTTTATTTCTTCAAACCAAATCAGCAGCACAATTATATTAATGTTTTTTTCTTAATAGTCTATATATGATGCAAGAGAGAACTTGTTTCCCATAGCGATTTTATATACATTTTATCAGTGTTTCAAGCTCGGATTGGAAACAAAACTGTTCTTTCCATCTGAGATATAATGCAGATCACTGCTCTGCTTCAAAGTGCAAGTTTTAGCATTAGAAAAATGAATGCTGCCAATAGTCATAGAATTTTTTGATTTACCCCTACCAAATATAGTTGCTTGGATGTTTCTAAAGCCCTTATAACAAACTCGTATAGGCTATGATGAAGCCATAGGTAATTGAATAGTCTATGCCTCCCTATTTTGGAACAGGCTAGGAGGATATTGGCTAAGTTGTGGAATTTGACTTTATGCCTACCAATTTATCTGTTTAAAAGTTTCAAAAGCCTACAATCTTTGCATTGTGACCAATAGTTCAAGTTCCTTGCTTATGCTTCCACATTTTCATATATATATTTACCTAGGCAGTTGTAACTACAACATCTGACATATTTCTTGTTGAGGGGTGGCTATGCTCTTAGCAATGCAGAAAATGAGAGATCAAAAGAAAAAAATTATATTGTCAATAGTCAATATTTTAAACAAATCACTAATTTGCTCGGGTGTATACACTAAAATTATATTTATTGTGATGATTGATCATAAAGTAATAATCTGAAATGTTGATGTTAAAAGATTTTTATAATAGAATCTAGAAATATTTCCAAACTATGAATGAAATGTCATAAACAAAAAGAATGAAAGTTGGTCAAGGACTAGTTATAGCTTTCAGAAGAGGTTTGTAGGATTGTTGTGCCAGTAATCAATTAAGAATGATTTGGCACCATCCATAGTTGGAAAATAAGGAGACTCAGAATATATCTGAGTGAGGTGATCAGATGCACCTACATATGATCTCCCAATTATTTCCTGAAGCATCTCAATCTGAGAGTCAGAATATATTTGAGTTAGAGTATCTGAAGCACCTGTATATGCTGACCCATTCACTTCAGTCCTACTGATAACAACAATAGTAAGTTGTGCATGACAACTATATGTTTTCCTGCGAACTGGGTTGCTTATTTCCCAAATGGAGGGTGTTGTTTTTTCTTAGCTCCTTACCTATGTTATTATGGTATCCCAAGTTTGTCTTGGTTTGGATAGGATCCATTTGCAATGTGTTTATTTTGTAGTATGCTTTGACTTAGGTATTTCTTTCCAAACCTTTCACCAATCTTTTTGCGTATCAGATTTTTGAAATGCTATCTCGAGCTTGCTAATTGGGGGTTTGTATTTGTCTATTGCGTTAACTTCGAATCCAGCATTCTCCTCCATAAAATGCCTCATGAAGATTAGCAGCATTTCTTTAATTGTTTTATTTTTCATCTCGAGTGTCATCCTACAAGCTGTGTAGCAGCTTGGAAGAAACATTTGAAGTTTCTTGTATTGGGCTATGTGTGTATTCATGTTCGTATGGAATGGTCTATTTCTTTGTCTTGCTGGTTCTATTCTTCATGTCTTCATTTTTGTTGGTATTAACGCTTGCGTACCTTGCGTGGCAATTTTATTATGGTATTCATTTTTTTATGGGCCTTGACTGCTTCATGACCACACGTACTTGGAGCTATATTTGTTGTTCGGATTATTACTCATACTCATTGTAGTAGTTTTTAAGTAAAGTAAAAGCCATTTCTTGTGTTGTCTGCTTGTTGTGTGTTGATAAGAGAAGAAAAACTTTTTCAATGCAGCTTCACTTGCCTGGAAGACTACCAGTAGATGAACTATTCCATGATGATGAGCATCTGGGATTTATCTATTTAAATGAAACAACTGCATAATTGCTTCTTGAAGTCTAGGTCCATATTTCAGATTTGGGCCTTCTGATAATAGTGAATGAAAACCAAGGTAAATAGTCAATTTATCATTCACGACAGCTAGAACATTTGTGTGAAGATTGACCCCTGCTGTCCTTTAGAGTTTTAATAACAAGCACTATCTAGACAATCGTTTGACACATATCACTTTTAATCATTGTTATGACATTGATTTGTCATGACTGATTTTTTGTTGTTTTGCTTCTTTTTCCATTGTTTTCATAATAACACCTATTTTTAGCATCCTTGTCTTGTTTTCTACTCTAATATCCATTGTGGCTATCTTTGTATAGATCTGTTGTATTTGTGGGAATGTGTTTCTCTCTATCGACACATTTCTGATATTTATTATAGCTTGGTTTGTACTTTTCCAATCCACTATTTATTCACTGTCAAGATCTCCATGCTCTCATGTAATCATGGGTGCTTTTCCATTATTGCTTCTTCATCATCTTTTTCTTTTTTATTTTATTTTTATTTTTATTTTTATTTTTATTATTATTATTATTATTTTAGGTATTCTTTGACCTCTTAGCAGTACCTTTTTTATTCATCTTCACAATCCATTAATTGGCACCTCATTTCATTACATTGTATGTCTCTATTTTGTCATTATGGGTGGCTAAAAGAAGTAGAGTGCCCAAAAGTGGAAGTGTTTTCCGTATTTTTCAATTGTTTTGTCAATTGATGTAAAAAATTTATGCACTTACAGATTGAATCTCAGAAAATTTTAGTACTAGAAAATGTAGAGCTAAGAGTCTACTTTTCAAATATGTAATTATTTCAATACCCACATGCTAGAAATGTCATTTTAATAGGCATGTTTAAAAATTATGTTTTTAAAATGTTGTACGACCATAATATTTTGATTTAAATAAAAAAAATTTGTGAATCCTTCTAGGGAATGATACCTAAGACACTAAAGATTGACGAGCATATTTTTATATTAATTTTTAATTGTCTGTAAAGCATACTTTTGAAACCTCTCGTGTACAACCACCATAAATTGATGAAAATTTAATATTTTTTAAATTTTAAAGAAAATTCTATGTAGATTGATGTTATATAATTTATTTTACAAAAAATGTAAAAACAAAAAAAGTTATTAAAATTATAGCGAACTTCAGTATTTTAAGTTTACGTACTGCTTTTGATTAATAAATAATGCAACAAAAGTAAAATTAATCATATCACTACAAAATTTACATTTTTAAAATCTATATACAGTAAAAAGACTAACTGGTTTTCATTTTATCCAATCGGGAAGGCCTTCATAAAATTATGGCAAGTCTGAAATTTGAGATTCCAGTGCTTTAGCTATTATTTTGCAGGCCCAAAGAATATGCTTGGTTACCAAGCCTATCCCATCCCATCATCCAATGCAAAGAGTGGCTTGTAAATCTAACTTTTAAAAATGTGTACACATTTAAAAATATGTACCCATTTCTTAAATATAATAAATTAGTATGTAAAAATGAGTTTCTAAACATAATTTAGAAAAAAAAATCAAAACAGGCACCCATTTTTTGAATTTTTGGATCGGTCGTCTCAGTGCCTATTTCTAATGACATTTTTCAAGTCCTAAATTCTTCTACCGAATTGAGACCCAACTTATTACACTTGACTTTGGATATTATTGTTTTGCAATATAAATTGATTGATACAATTGTTTGGTTGTAAGATCCTGTTTGGAAAATTTTATATAGATCAAATCCGAAGCTTACAATTATGAAAATTCTTACTCAATTTATTAATCAACAATAAATATTTTTGCTTTGTGATTAATGAATTAAATTTCTTCCATTAACATGTTTGATTATTGGATATTATGTGATGTAGGTGTTAAAGATTTGCTTATATGCAAATAATTGATTGTATGTTTTTCATTGATGACAACATATAATATAAAACAATGTTCTATATGAAATTATCAGTACAGATGTTCTAGAGATATATGTGTTCATTTCTACGGTGTATACATGTTCTAGATGCTATGTGAATTCACACCGTGTCATAGATGAAGTTTCAGTTGAGTTATGCTAATCAGTTATGACAGTTACAGAGACTGAAGACTATCTATGAAGAGCTGACGTAATTACATTATTTCTTGAGTTGCACCTATCTTTGGGATATGCATGTTTGTACTCATGTTTAGTTATGAGTTAAAAATAATTATCTAAAGGTGCCAAACATGTTCTATCAGAATCATGTAGGTGGAGTTAATTTGGTGCAGCCAACTTTGTGAAGCGTCGCATCTATTCAGTCTAAGTTGCGTATTTCTAATCAAGTTACGTGGCTGATGTGGCCGAGTAAAGAAGTATTGAAGGGACTCCTAGAGTTGACAAAGATCACAACCTTTGGAGAAGATACTTATAGTAGTTCATTTGATGAACGCCAAGTGTGAATGGGAAGAAAAAGATAGAAAAAGTATAGAACAGAAAGTCAGTTGTTTTGGGATAGTAGAGACATTTCATTCATCAAGAAAAGATCTATGTGAAGAAGAAGTGGAAGTATACAATACACTGGAACTGATCAAGACAGTAGGTCTACACAAATAGTTCATGTATCAGATATAGTGTATATCTTTTCTACTGAAGGTTGCAACCTTCATTATTTTAGTACTGAGCTTTTGGACAGTGAGTCCTCACCCCTAATAGGGTTACTTGTAAAAGAATCCTAACAAGGTCCAACCTTTAACCAGGTCTCTGTACTTATTTCATTGTAAAGAATAACTCATAACAGGGTTGCAAGATCTCTTAATAGGGATAATTATACTCAAGTACAGTTCTTTGTGGGTACTAATTCCCACCGGGGTTTTTACCTATTTGGTTTCCCCGTAACCAAAATTGTTGTGTTCTTTATTGTGTTATCTGAATGTGCATTTGATTTATGTTAATTGATATCTAAGTAAAGAAAATAATTAAAGTAGCTGATAACGGATTCACCCCCCCTCTCAGTTATCCTTTGGGACTATTCCAACAATCGATATCAGAGCCAAGTGTCTTGGAGAGAAAGCCTAACAACTTAAGGTAGATTAGATGGCATACTTCAGGAAAGAGAGTCCTAAGTTTGATGGAGAAAACTATCTTGACTGGAAGAACAAGAAGATAACACATCTTTAGTGTGTTAGATTTGAGATCTATGAGATTTCCACTCAAGCAATTGAAGTACCCACCTTGAAAGACCTTGCAGAAGAAGACTCTATAATCAAACAAAAGGAAGTGTTCACTCAAAATGCAATCACCAAAGAATCCCTAATCAATGCCCTATTTGACAATGAATTTTCTGAGATCAAGAAGGCAGATAAAGCATACTCTATTTGGAAATACTTAGAAGATATGTTTGAAGGAGACATCCAAGAAAATAATGCATGTAGAAAGACATGGAAGAAATGGTACAACAACTTAGAGATGCTACCTGAAGAAAACATCAGAGCCTACAATCAAAGAATTAATGAAGCAGTTTCAGGTATCAAGAAAAATGGTGGAGAAATTTCAGAGGATGATATAATGGACAAAATAATGACCACACTAACAGCAGACTATCAGAGCAAGATCAATATCCTAGATGAGACTATGCAATTTTTAAAATACTTCAAGAGAGAGACTTTGATCAGCAAAATATCTACATTTGAGATATCAAGATTGAAGACATAACCCAAAAGTGAGACAACTTTCAAAGCCTCAGTCCACAGTAAGAAATCCATAAGTAGCTCTAGTAATAATGAAGAAGTGGATATAGAACTAGAAGAAATCACTGCTATGATTTCCAAGAAAGAAAGGAAAGGTAAATGGAAATATGAAGGAAAGATACCATTCAAATGTTTTTCATGCAACAAAGTTGGTCACTTTGCATCCAAGTGTCCTACAAGAGTCAAGAAGTTCAGATCAGATTACAAGCCCAAGTACACTAAGGAATGTTATCATGCTGAAGATGG
>MU224364.1:1192339-1222411 GCA_018584345.1 Thuja plicata
TTTTTCATGCAACAAAGTTGGTCACTTTGCATCCAAGTGTCCTACAAGAGTCAAGAAGTTCAGATCAGATTACAAGCCCAAGTACACTAAGGAATGTTATCATGCTGAAGATGGTGTAACTGATGATAATTCAGGAGAAGATGAAATTGGTTTCATTTCCATTAAATACATTGAAAATATGCTTGAAGAAATGGACAAAGAAGATGAAGAAAAAACACAAGAGCTAGCATTACTTTCAAAAGTTGACATCAGAACTGACTAGATCATTGACAGCGGATGTTCACACCACATGACAAGAGACAAAGATAGATTTTTAGATTTGGATAAATAAAAAGGTGGCATGGTTAGATTTAGAGATAACACTCCCAAACCTATCATAGGTAGATGTTCTATCCCCTTAGATGGAAAGAATAATACATATGATGTTCTTTATGTTGATGGTTTACATCATAACTTACTAAGTGTTGGACAGTTTCTTGATAAAGAATATCAGTTGGAATTTAAAAACAACTAGTACATCATTAACAATAAAGAAGGAGACATGATTGCATCAGGCTCAAAGACCAAAGGTAATGTCTTTCAGATCAATTCAGAAGTAAGTTGTTTTTTTGCAAAAGTGGATGACAATTGGCTATGGCACAAGAGACTTTGTCATATCAATTTTGACAACATAGTCAAGATAAGTAATGTAAAGGCAGTAAGAGACCTTCCAAGTATTGCAAGACCAGTTGACACCATGTGTAGGGAAATTATGATGGAGAAGCATGTGAGGACATCATTTAGGAGAAAACAAGACTGCAAAAAACAAATTAGATCTGATACATACAGACCTATGTGGACCTACTCAAACAAGATCTTATTACGGAGAAAGGTATTTCATTTTGTTTGTTGATGATTTCTCAAGGATGATGTGGGTTGCATTCTTAAAAGACAAATCTGAAGCTTTTGAGAAGTTCAAAGTGTTCAAAGCTAAGGTTGAGAATGAATCTGGAATAAAAATAAAATGACCAAGATCTGATAGAGGAGGAGAATTCACCTCTAACTAGTTTTATGATTACTGTGAAAAACATGGAATCAAGAGACAGTTAAGTGCGCCTAGAACCCCTCAGTAGAATGGAATTGTAGAAAGAAGGAATAGAATAATACTTGACATAGAGCACACTATCATGATTGAAGGAAAGGTTTCTCATACCTATTGGAGAGATGCGGTCAATACAGCAGTCTATATTATCAATAGAATATAATTAAGGCCAGGCACAGACAAGACACCCTATGAACTTTGGTTTTGTAATTTACCTACTGTAAAATACTTCAGAATCATTGGAAGCAAGTGGTACATCAAGAGAGATGATAGCATTAGCAAGTTTGATGCAAGAAGTGATGAAGGTATTTTTCTTTGTTACTCTACTAAAAGCAAAGCATATAGATGTTTTAATCTAAGATTAAAGAAGATCATTGAAAGTACTCATGTGAAGATTGATGAGAAGTTTATGATTCAAGAAAGATATTACAACTATGCTCCCATGATTGAAGATGAGCCCAGACCCATCAATAAGGATACAATTATTGAAGAAATGTTTGACTGTATTAATGTTTCATGTAACAATCCTGAACCAAGTGAAGAGGAATCATAGATTCAGATGAAAGTATCACTCCTAAGAACTCAAAATACACATCCAAATACCTCTCTAAGGAAGATATCAATGGAGATCAAAGTGCAAAAGTCTTGACAAGATCTAGAGAAAAAGGTTCAATCGTTGATGAAGAGGTATGCTTACTTCCATAGATTGAACCCTTAAGTGTTGAAGATGGGTGCAAAGATTTAGAATGGCAAACTGCTATGCAAGAAGTTCATTAGATCAAATAATCAAGAATGAAACATGGGAACTAGTCCCTAGACCTCATGACAAGAACACGATTGGAACAAAGTGGATATTCAAGAACAAAATGAATGAAGAAGGCACATTGGTAAGGAACAAGGCAAGATTAGTGTGTAAATGATATACACAAAGAGAAGGTATAGACTACACTGATACATTTTCCATTTTGAGTAGACTTGAAGCTATCAAGTTGTTTTTGGCCTATGCAACATTCAAGAACTTTAAGGTATACCAAATGGATGTCAAGTCAGCTTTTTTAAATGGTGAATTGAAGGAAGAAGTCTACATAGAGAAGCCTGAAGGATTCAATCTTTTAGACAAACCAGATATGGTATGTAGATTAAAGAAAACACTTTACAGACTTAAACAGGCCCCAAGAGCTTGGTATGAGAGAATTCATGGTTACTTAACAAATATAGGATTCAAAAAAGGAGCAGCATACTGTAATTTATTCATAAGAGAGACAGATGAAAGATTACTACTCGTTGCTATTTTTGTTGATGACATTATCTTTGGAGGTAATGACAAACTTAGTGCAGAATTCACCAAAGAAATGAAAAGTGAGTTTGAAATGAGCATGATTAGACCTATCAAATATCTTCTTGGATTGAATGTAAAAAAAACAAACAAAGACATATTCATAAATCATTCTAAGCATGTTAAGGAGATATTGAAGACTTTCAAGATGGAAGATTGCAAACCAGTAAGCACCCCCATGATAATAGGAAGCAAGTTTTCTAAAGATGATGATTCCATAGCAGTTGAAAATACCCTATACAAGTCTATGATTGGAAAACTCATATATCTTACTCAATCTAGATCTGATATTTCTAATGCAATTGGCATTGTTGGAAGATTTGTAGCTGAACCCAAGAGAAATCACCTAATGGCAATAAAAAGAATATTCAGATACTTAAAAGGGAGTATTGACTATGGTTTATGGTATCCTAACTCGGAGAATATACAACTTTGTGTGTATATAGATGTAGATTGGGCAGGTTGTGTTGATGACAGAAAGAGTACATCAGGAGGAGTAATATTTCTTGGAGATAGATTGGTCACTTGGACAAGTAAAAAGAAGAATTGTATCTCTCAGTCAATAGTAGAAGCTGAGTATGTTGTAGCAGCATTGAATTGTTCAACAATGGTTTGGATCAAACAAATGATTAAAGACTTTGGTATTTTGATTGATTATCCTATTGTTATTCACTGTGACAACACTATCAATATGTCAAAGAATATTGTGATGGATGCAAAGACAAAACACATTGAGATCAAATGTCATTTTCTAAGAGAAAAAGTTGCAGACAGAGAAGTAAAGTTGGATTATGTGAGCACTAAAGAACAATTAGTAGATATTTTTACAAAGCCATAATCAAAAGAAACTTTTGAGTATCTCAGGGAGAAGTTGGAAGTAATTCCCTTTCCTGAGTCTGATTAGAATTTGCAGCAAGAACATCAGTCCTTGGTGACTAATGAATGGTTGAATACTCTACTTCTAGAGTAGTACTTGTGCTTAATGGTGTTTAACACCCTTTTTCATTGATGTCAAAGGGGGAGTACTAGTAAGGGGGGGCATATACTCTGGGGGAGTATACAAAGAAGCAGCAATGAAGAGGAAATTTTCATGAGGATATTTAGGAGATTGTAAAAATAAGGAAGACACTTTGAGTTGATAACATCATATGTTGCCATCAATGTCAAAGGGGGAGATTGTTGGAGATTTTCTTCTGTGCAAATAATTAATTGTATGTTTGTCATTGATGATCACATATAATATAAAATAGTGTTCTATATGAAATTATCAATACAAATGTTCTAGAGCTATGCATGTTCATTTCTATGGTGTATACATGTTCTAGATGCTATGTGCATTGACGTAATGTCAGATATGAAGTTTTAGTTGAGTTATGCTAATCAATTATGACAGTTATAGAGACTGAAAACTATATGTGAAGAGCCAACGTAATTACATTATTTCTTGAGTTGCGCCTATCTTTGGGATATGTGTGTTTGTATTCATGTTTAGTTGTGATTTAAAGATAATTATCTAAAGGCACCAAACATGTTCTATCAGAATCGTTAGTTGGAGTTAATTTGGTGGAGCCAACTTTGTGAAGCATCACATCTACTCAGTCAGAGTTGCGTGTTTCTAATTAGGTTTCGTGGTTGATGTGGATGACTAAAGAAGTATTGAAGGGACTCCTAGATCCAATGAAGATCAAATCCTTTGGAGAAGATACTTATAGTAGTTCATTTGATGAACGCCAAGTGTGAATGAGAAGAAAAAAGATAGAAAATGTACAGAACAAAATGTCCATTATTTTGGGACAGTAGAGACATTTCATTGATCAAGAAAAGATCTATGTGAAGAAGAAGTGGAAGTATACAATGCATTGGAACTGATCAATACAACAAGTCTACTCAAATAGTTCATCTATCAGATATAGTGTATATCTATTCTACTGAAGGTTGCAGCCTTCATCATTTTAGCAGTGAGCTTTTGGACAATGAGTCCTCACCCCTAACAGGGTTACTTGTAAAAGACTCCTAATAGGGTCCAACCTTTAACCAAGTCATTGTACTTATTTCATTGTAAATAAAAAATCCTAACAAGGTTGTAAGATCTCATAACATGGATAATTATACTCAAGTACAGTTCTTTGTGTGTACTAATTCCCACCGGGGTTTTTACCTATTTGGTTTCCCCATAATCAAAATTGTTGTGTTCTCTATTGTGTTATCTGAATGTGCATTTGCTTTATGTTAATTGATATCTAAGTAAAGAAAATAATTAAAGTAGCTGATAATTGATTCACCCCCCCCCCTCTCAATTATCCTTTGGGACTATTCCAATAGTAGGGACATCTAGGGATCTTTGCAATCTTGCATCAACCAAATATATTTTGTTATTGTTGTTATTTTTCTGTTTGATTAAGTCTAGTGTTTTGGTAGCGGTCAATCTGTAGTTATTCTTTTTTGTTGCAATTGCTTCTATGTCTTCTTAGAATTATGCTAGACCTTATCCTATGATCACACCTTATTTGGAGTCACAGTGCATGATTTGTTGTAGATTCTTTGTGGGTCTGTACTGTTCTTCATATTTTCAATCAATGGTTGGGTTTCTGATCTTTTTCCCGATCTCCAAGTTGGATTTTCTGAGCATGATCGTGCCATCTCAGTATTACATTTGAGGCTGAATTAGTTGTTTGATCACATCTCTTATTGTTTTTTATTGGAGGTTGTTCCAATTTATTTGGGTCCTAAACCTAATTGTTGTAACATTTTTTCTTATCCTTGGAAAATGTAATCTTTTAGAGGTCGATCGATTGTTGCAATTGCTTTATAAGCTTATGGAATTATTTCTAAGGGACAAGTTGATTCTCATAAAAATATCTAGCACAACTTGGCTAGGGTTAGTAAGAGATTTCTAATTTTTAATTAGGCATGAATGCTTGGTGCGTGAGACTGCATGTTGCAGGTCAATTGTAATTGATTCATCGATCATAATCAAAGGCTAATTTATCATTTTTTCATTGTTGTCTTGTTGTTCTTGTTATTTTTTGTCGTGATGTTTAGCTGCAAGGACTAGAGTTATCTTTTGGGGGTTCTCCATCCTTTATTGCATAAAGTGGTATCAGAGAAAGGTCTTTTTGAACTTAGGTTTTTCTTGTAGGGTGGGAGTTCAAGGATCTGACCTACAACTACTAAGCATTGTGCAATGGCTAGGAGGAATGCTAGAGGTGGAGCTATGAATGCAAATCCAGCAATCTTACACTTGTTAAGACAAATTTCTACCAGATTGAAAGCAGTAAAGATTTCTTAGAGAAGAGGCTAGTGATGAAGAAGGAGATGAACAAAATCAATATCTAGCTGTGGAAGGAGAAAACAATGAGGCACAATGAGAGTTGAATCGTGAAGAGGAAATGTTCATTAGGGCTTTGAATAATGTTAATAAGAGACCTCATTTTAACCCCCCTAACTATCATGGAAACCTAGATGCTGATGAGTTGATAGATTGGATCACCAAGAGGGACAAATATTTAGAGCTTGAGGGAACCAATGAAGACAAGAAAGTGAAGTATGTCTGTACCAAGTTGAAAGGACATGCATCCCTATGGAGGGAGCATTTGCAGACCAATCGACAGAGAAGAGGTAAAGACAAGATAAAGTCTTGGGAGAGGATGGTGAACAAGTTAAATGCTAAATTCTTGGTGGACTATCAAGTAATCCTATTTTGAAATTTGCAGAACTTGGACCAAAGAGACCTAAGTGTTAAGGGTTATACTAAGGAGTTCTATAAGTTGAAGATTAGATCTGGTCATATTGATGATTAGGCTGAACAAGTTGCTTGGTATTTTAATGGTTTGAGGGTATCCATACAAGATGAAATCATTTTTTTACAGATAAGAAGTGTGGAAGAGGATTATAAGTGGGCCTTGAAGGTTGAAGAGAAGTTGAATAGGAAGCAGGAAAAAAAACAAAGAGGTAGACATAGATCTTCTAGAAATCAGGGCAAAAGTGACTCAAAAGTTAAGGACAATGATTGGTATGAGAGGAATTATAGAAGTTCTTACTAATATGAAGGGAAAAGTAGTGGTGAAAGGTATAATTTCATTGGTACCCTTTTTAAATGTGGTGAAGCAAGGCATAGATCCTTTGAATGCAAGAAAAGTAACTCAGAGAAGAAATCAAAGGGTAGTAGGAGAACAACATTTATTGATAAAGAGTCTAGGAGTTCAGTGAATAACAATGGAGCTGAGGAAGGTGCAACCTTGATAAGTAGGAAAATCTTATATTATGGTGAACAAGAGAAGGAGCCCATACAAAGGAAGAATTCAAAGGAAGAATTTGTTTAGAACTAGATGTAATGTGCAAAACAAGGTGTGTAATGTTATCATAGACAGTAGTAGTTATGATAATCTTTCTTAAGTGGGGATGGTTGATAAATTGAAGTTGCAGAGGATGAAGCATCCTAAGCCTTATAAGATTGCATGGATACAAGCTGAACACAAGGTACTAATAAGTGAATAATTCCTAGTTAAGTCCAAGATTGGGAAGTATTATGACGAGATTTTGTGTGATATTATGCTTATGCATGTGTGTCATATTTTGTTGAGTAGACCATGGCAGTATGATAGGCAAGTTGTACATGATGGTAGGAAGAATATTTACACTATTGTGGCTAATGGGGTGAAACAAAATTTGTTACCTTTGGAAGAACCTCTTAGGAGTGAAGTGTGTACCGGTGCAAGAATTTGTCTACGGGATGCCAAGAAGTTTTTGGATGGCATGAAGAATAATGTGTATTTTTATTTAGTACCTAAAGAGTCTAAGAAGAATTTTTTGGTAGAAGAACATCCCAAGGAAATTATTGGATTGTTAGATGATTATACTGACATTATATGAGATAATGTACTGATGGAATACCATGGGTAAGAAGTATTAGTCATTGCATGGATTTGATACCATGAGATAGTCTCCCTAATAAAGCAGCATATAGGATGTCACCGATGGAGACTGAAGAGCTCAATAGGAAAGTTAAAAATTTGTTGCGGAGATGATTGATCAGAGGGAGTTTGAGTCCATGTGCAGTGCATGGAGTGTTGGCACCTAAGAAAGATGGACAATGGAGGATGTATACCAATTCAAGAGCTATTAATCAGGTTACAATTAGGTATCAGTTTCCTTTACCAAGGATGGATGATTTGATGGATTGTTTGAGTGGAGCTAAGTATTCCACCAAGATAGATTTTAAGAGTGGGTATCATCAGATTATAATCAAAGAAGTTGATGTGTGGAAGACTGTATTTAAGACAAATGAAGGATTGTATGAATGGTTGGTAATGCCTCTTGGATTGTCTAATGCACTTAGTTCTTTCATGAGGTTGATGAATGAAGTCCTGAAAATATTTTTGGATAAGTTTATCATTGTATATTTGGATGAACTCTTGATTTTTAGTAAAATTAAGGAGTAGCATTTGATGCATGTTAACCAAGTATTACAAAGGTTGAGAGAAGAGAAGTTGATGATAAACATCAAGAAGTGTACTTTCATGAAGGAAGCGTTGATATACTTGGATTTTATAGTATCAGTTGAAGGATTGAAGATAATTCCTGAGAAAGTGAAAGCCATTGTTGAGTGGCCTACACCAAGGAGTGTTGGAGAAGTAAGATCATTTCATGGGTTAGCTATTTTTTATCAAAAATTCATTAGAAACTTTAGCTTAATCTATGAAAATATGACTTAAACTATGAGAGGTGATAAAAATGAGTTTAGATGGATGCATGGAGCACAAAGGAGCTTTGATTTGTTGAAACAGAAGGTGATAGAATAACTGATATTGTCTTTACCTGATTTAAATAAAGTATTTCATGTAGAATGTGATGTTGGTAGGAAACTGGAGTTGTCTTGACTCAAGAAGGGAGATATGTTGCTTATTTAAATGAGAAATTAAATGATGCTAAGAAAAAATTTTAACCGTATGATAAGGAATTCTATGCTATAATTCAATACATTACTTGTTACCTAAGGAGTTTGTACTGTATACTGATCATCAAGCATCAAAGTATTTGAGCAGTCAAGATAAGTTGAATTAGAGACATCTAAGATGGGTTGAGTTTAGGCAGAGCTATATATTTGTGTTGAAACATAAGAGTGGTGTAGCAAATAAAGTTGCTGATGCTTTGAGTAGAAGAACTTTTTGTTCTAGGATGAAGATTGGAGTGTTGGGATTTGATGAATTGAAGGCCTTATATGAAGAAGATACATATTTTGTTGATTCTTGGAAAGCTTGTAAAGAACTTACTATTTCTGATAGAAGTAAGTGGTTTGATTATTACATTCAATATGGGATGTTATTCAAGGGTAGTGAGTTATGTATACCTAGGAGTTCCATGAGGGATGATTTGATTAAGAAGAAACATAGGGGAGGTTTAGCAAGATATTTTGGCATTGATAAAATAGTTGCTTTGGTTAGTGAGAATTACTTTTGACCACAATTTTAGAAGGATGTGAGGAATTTTTTTGAGGGCTGTAAGGTATGTCAAGTTGCTAAAGGAAGTACTCAGAAAGTGGGATTGTATACACCTTTGACAGTGTCGATTAGACCTTGGGAGGAGACTAGTATGGATTTTGTACTTGGATTGCCTAGAACACAAAGAGGTTATGAATCTATCTTTGTGGTTGTAGATAGATTTCCTAAGATGACACATTTTATTCCTTGTAAGAAGGCTACATATGTAGTGTATGTAGTTGATTTTTTTTCAAGGAGATTGTGAGATTACATGGCTTACCAATGAGCATTGTATCAGACAAGGATAGTCAGTTTGTTGGGTGATTTTGGAGAACACTTTGGAAGAAGATGAAATTTGATTTGATGTTCAGTTCTAGTTGTCATCAACAAACTAATGGAAAAATAGAGGTTGTGAATAGGAGATTGGGAAACATGTTGAGATGTTTAGTTGTAGATAGGATTGGAAATTGGGATTTAGTTTACCATAGGCAAAGTTTGTATATAACAATTCAATAAGTAGGAGCATAGGGAAGACACCATTTGAAGTGGTTACTGGGTTTAATCCCAAGGGAGTAGCAGAGTTTAGAGATATCAGTCATGGTGTTAAAAAGAGTGTCGAAGGAGAGGAATTTGCAGAGGTGACAAGATCATTGGATGAAGAGGTAAGACGTCATTTGAAAGAAATGAATCAATGTTATAAGAGGACTCATCCTCTTATATTCTTATCTTAGGACTAAAAATTGGTATCAAAATTTGGTCCTCTGGTTGTGGTCAAGCTTAAAATCTTGGGGTAAAGATATGAAGATGATGAGAAAGGAAGGTCCTAAATTCACAAGAGAGAACTACTCAATTTTGTATGGTATAATGAAGCTCTATTTTAAAGGTATGGGTGATCAGTATTGGGATCATGTGGTTAATAGATATATTGTCCCTTTAGGAACCCTGACTGTAGATCAATTGAAGAAAAGAAAAGAACATACTACTACTATGGAAGCTATTTCTAGTACTCTTTTAGATGCATAATTTATTGATGTCAAGGACTTGGACACTGCTAATGAGATGTGGGAGAAGTTAAAAATTGTTCATGGTGGAGATCCACATGTGAAAAAGGAAAAGGTTGATAGTCTAAGAGGAAAGTATGATGAAATGAGGATAGAAGAAATTGAGAACATTGAACAATATGGTTAGAGAGTCAGGGAAGTTGTAGTTGCTATCCGAGGTGCTGGTGGAAATCTTACTGAGGAGGATGTGGTAAGAAAAATGTTAAGAACCTTATTGCCTCAGTATGGTATTAGGATTTTAGCTATACAAGAGCTCAGATCTCTAGGAACTTTCACTGTTACTCTTGATGCATTAATAGAAATTAACTACATTTAAGTTAAACAATTATGATAACAATATGCCAAAAGTGGAAGCTAATTTCAATTAATTATTGACTCTTGCACCATCTAGGAAAGAAAAGGAGATGTCTAAAATTTCTTCAACATGTTATCCTAATGATTATGAATCTATCTTATCTGAACAAAGAGAACAAGAGTAATTGGAAGCTTTATTTACTAAAAGACTTCTTAGAGGGAAAGGTAAATATAAGGGTAAGTTTCCTTTGAAGAGATTCACATATTAAAAAAAGTTGGACATATTGAATCTAGATGTCCTAACAATGATTGGAAGGAGAGGCCAAGAAGATTCAAAGACAAGAACAAGAAAATATGCTACCTAGCTAAGGAAGGTGTTACGAATGAAGAATCTGATAGTATTGAAGAAGAAGAAATTTTTTGTTGTAGTAAAGGAAGATCCTTCAGATGCAGGTGAGAAAGCTTTGGTTTCTAACATGAATCACATTGGTGACTAGATTATTGATAGTCGATGCACTCATAATATGGCCATTAATAGCAGAAAATTCATCATGATGCAATAATATGCTGGAGTCTCGGTAAGATTTGGGAATGATGCTCCCTATTTGGTTAAAGGTAAAGGATCTATTTCCTTGAATGATAAAACAAATTGTGATGATGTTTACTAGGTTGGTGGTCTAAAATACAACTTGTTAAGTGTTTCTTAGTTAAATAATAAAGGATATAGATTGGTGTTCAATAGAGGCATATGAAGGATCATTGGGAAGTCATGAAAATTGATTGCTTCAGGTCAACTTGTTCCATTTGATTTCTACCATTGAGAGTTGTCTTATTGCTAAGGTAGAATATTGTTGGTTATGGCATAAGAGGTTTTGTCATGTAAATTTTGAAAACTTGATCAAAGATAGTAGGATGAAGATAGTAAGAGGTTTTCTTAACCTAGTAAAACTAGACAATGTAATGTGTAAAGAATATCAACTTGGAAAATGAACTAGTTCTAGTTTTTTCAGTAAAAAATATTCTTCTGAAAGTATTTTATATCTAGTTCATATCGAACTGTGTAGTCCAATGAGAACTTGGAGTTACTATGTTGATAGATAATTCATTTTTTTTATTGATGACTATTGTAGAATGATGTGGGCTATATTTTTAAAGGACAAATCTAAATATTTTCACATATTTAAGATCTATAAATACAGAGTGGAAAAGGATACTGTAAAGACCTTGAAATGTCTCAGATTTGACAGAGGAGGTGGCTTCACTTCACAAGAATTTACTACTTATTGTGAAGAACATGGAATTATAAGACAAATGTCAGCTCCAAGAACACCTCAATGGAATGGTATTGCTAAAAGAAGAAATAGGTCTATCATTGATTGTGCAATGACATTAATGAAACAGAAGGATGTTGCACATAAATTTTGGAGAGAATGATGAATCTAGAAAGAAGGAACCTGAATACTATCAAGGATTTGTTAATGTACAATCGGTGGAGTAGGACACTTTAGAAGAACCGATTGTGAGACATACTAATGGGGAGGAAATTATACCAGTGGTAGAAGAGGCTCCTAGATCTGAATTGATGTTGCCAAAGTATGTAAAGTTGAATCACTCCCCTGATCAAATTATTGGTGATAGAAATGAAAGTGTATTAACAAGAAGGAAGGTGAGAGAAGGTACCTATTTGCTATCTGTATTTGAACCAAATTTAGTGAAAGAAGTGTTAAAAATGAAGATTGGGTGAAAGCCATGGAGGAATAATTAGAGCAAATTGAGAAGAATAAAACCTTGGCATTAGTAACTAGACTAGTGGACAAGAATGTGATTGGCTCAAAGTGGATTTTTAGAAACAATATGAATGAGATAGGTGAAGTGGTAAGGAACAAGGAAAGATTGGTGTGCAAGGGATATGCACAAGAGGAAGGCCTAGACTATGGTGAAACATTTACACCAGTGGCCAGACTTGAAGGTGTAATTATATTTCTTTCTTATGCCACTTTCAAAGGATTCAATGTATACCAAATGGATATTAAGTAAACTTTTCTTAATGATATTTTGGAAGAAGAGGTATATATTGAACAACCGGAAGGATTTTCTAATTTAGAAGGTAAGAACAAGGTGTGTAAATTACAAAAAGATTTGTATCGATTGAATCAAGTACCTAGGGCATGGTATGAGTATTTGCATTCATATATGATTTAGATTGGTTTCATCAGGACAAGTGATAACACTAATGTTTATTTGAATATTGAGAAAAGTGATAAGTTGCATATTGTTGAGATATTTGTAGATGATATAATTTTTTGAGGCAATGAAGAAATGTGTAGATCATTTGCAGATGAGATAAGAAAAGAATTTGAGATGTCTATGATAGGTGAGATTAAATTCTTTATTGGATTGCAAGTTCAACAGATGAAAGATAGTATCTACATAAGCCAATTCAAATATGTAAGAGAAATTCTGAAGACTTTTGGGTGAGAAGACTCAAAACCAGTTGGTACACCTATGGAAAATGCTTGGTACACCTATGGTAACTGGTTTCAAACTATCAAAGGAAGATGATTCTAAATAGGTGGTTAAGACACTTTATAGGTCCATGATCGGTAAGCTGTGATATATAGTGCATAGAAGACCAGGCATTGCACAAGTAGTTGGATTAGTAGCAAAATTTTATTCTAATACTAAGGAATCTCAATTGGTTGAAATAAAGAGAATCTTTAGATATCCTAAAGGGACTAAAGAATATGATCTCTAGTATGGACATAAAGGTGATTTTTCTTTGAATGTGTTTACTGATCCTGATTTGGCAGGTCATGTTGATGATCAAAAGAGCACAAGTGGAGGTCGATACTTTCTTGGAGATAGGATTTTATCCTAGATAAGAAAGAATTGGAACTATATATCTCAATCAACAACTGAAGAATAATATGTTTCTGCTGCAATTAATTGTACACAGATAGTTTGAATCAAGAAGATTCTGTAGTTTGAATCAAGAAGATTCTGTAGTTTGAATCAAGAAGATTCTGGAAGGAATTCAAGAGAATCTAACTCAACCAGTGGTTATCTATTGTGACAATACAAGTGCCATTAACTTAGAGAAAAATTACATTAAAAGGAGGTAAGGTATGTGCCAACTAAGGAGGAGGATGCAGATATTTCCACTAAACCATTACCTAAGGATACTTTTGACTATCTAAGAGTTGGTTGGGGGTTATTCCCCTATCTAAATTGAATTAAAAGAAGATGAAATTGCTTTAGTCCAACTATATTCATTGAATAACTGTATGTTTGGATTGATGTTGTGGGGATACTCCTTAGGGGGAGAAGTCTATGGGATCATGTGTATTTTGGTTAGAACAGATATCGGGTGTATTTGACACCTTTGGCATTGTTTTCAAAGGGGGAGAATGTATTGTATGCATGATAAAATGGGAGAATGTAATTGTAGAACATGTGGAAGACATAAGTAGAAACATTTTGATGTGTGGAAGAGAATGTTACCATCCAGAAGTGAGTATTGCCATTAATGCCAAATGGGGATGCTGTTAGCATATCTAATGAATTTGTGGTAATTCATGATGCAGATTTGATTATAGGATGATCATATATTATGTTGTCATTGATGTCAAATATTGACTTTGTATTCTTAGTATGTTTCCCAGAATAGTTGTGATGAATGAAGAACTGTAGTAAGTTTAAGTGGTCGCTATACTTAAGAGAGACTTGGGAATGTCTTGAGATGATAGATTTATGATTACAACTATTAAATGTATGATTTGTGTAAGTTATGTTTGGTTAAAGTATAACTATGCACCTACTAGAACAAGTAATGACAGGTGATAGATGATTTGGATGTCTTGTCAAATCTTTGTTTTTTCTTGTGTCACGGTCATAGGATATGGTGGTCGATCATGTTAAAATGCTACAATTGTAACCAAAACTAATTTGAATGACCATCATGATGGATAAATGACCGGTAAGCATAGAAAAAATTCTTAACATCTATAGTGAATGTGTTCTTGAGTTACAGTTAATAAATCCTTGATCGGTGATCATTGTTGAGATTTTGGTAGAATTGATTGATTTAGTCATGATCTGGTTACGTGTCTTCATGATTGAAGGTGATGATTTGAAATCACATTGTTTGATGATAGTGTGTAAAGAGGATTCTTGAGGAAGGTTGTGTTTGGTCAAAATGTGTTTTACTCCTTGACACAATATTTTATGTAAGTTGTTGAATTGGCCGATGAAATTTTAGAAATATAATGTGAGCATTTAATTTTGTTATGTAACACGTTGGATTTAAGCGATAATTTTTAATTTCCAAAATTAGGGCTTGATTAAGGTGGCAAACTTAAAAGTTTGGTATATATTGGATGAAATTGAAATTTAAGAGCATTGATTATTTGTTGAGCAGGTGTGGTGTATAATACAAGTTGTGATCAAGAAAATGAAGAGTTAAGCGTGTGGAGAAGAGGTTTTGTGCTTTAGTGGATCTAATTATGCAGATGTAGTGCTATTCTACATATCATTCTTTATGTTGTTCCCTAACAGTTACAACAGGTGAAATCCCTTAAAAGGGTGGATCTTAACAAATCTTTATTATACATCCTTTAACAAGATGACACATTAGCTTGTCTTTTAAATCCTCTAACAATGCTACTCTTAATTGGCTAAAGGTCCTAGCAGACGTAAGGCAAATCCCTTAAACAGGTAGAACCTAATAATGTTGTTGTAAACTCCTAATAGGGTTAAGATCCTTACAAGGCGTATGTTAGAAGAGTACATCATTTAGTAGGTACTAATCCCCACTGTGGTTTTTTCCCTATTTGGATTTCCATGAGATAAATTTGTGTGTCAAATTTTTGGATGAAGTTGGATGTTTATGATTTTCAGTTGATTCTATTAGGGTTAATCTTGTGAATGGTGATTGAAATTTAAGTGGTTGAAAAGTTGGTTTATTTGGTAGATTACTGATTCACCCCTTCTCTTAGTAATCTAATCTTAGGACTAACAGATTGATTTTTTGAGGTTTGTCCATCTTTGACTACATCACTATGTTTGATTATTAAATATTATATTTAGATTTCAGCCCAGAGATTTCAGACTTATCTTCAATAGTGGCCTGCAACACTAGTGGCCTTTTGTTAGTAAGACTTGTTTTCACTGAAATATTTTTAGTATGATAGCTTTAAGACATTTTTTTTTTCAAAGTATGATACATCTTGTTGAATAGTGTTTGGTTTTTGCAAGGTTCAATATGTAAAACTAAAATTGAAGATTTTATGTATAAAAGTTCTCTTTTCCACTATTTCGGGTGAGTGTTACTTTTTTTTTGGGATACATGTTTTTCATTTATTTCAACTATTTATGTAATGATAATAACTATCTTTCACACTTTTCTTTGTATCCTTCTATTAGGCTATCTTCTTGGTGTCCATATGAAATGGAAGAGCGGATATATATGTTGTTGTTTTTTCTACTTGGAGTATAATTTTAATGAAATGAAACACAAAACTAAACTTTATAGGTAGCACATAGAGTAATATTTCATATCATTATTATGATAAAAAGATTAAAGTAGTTAGTGATGAACTATATATATGTTAGAGTAATTTACATGAATTATGAAAATCCTCTATGACATCACTAAAACCCTTAAAATTAGCATCACCTTGAAAATATTTTACCATACTATGACACTAGGGGTAATGTAACGAGGGAAATTAATTAATCTTTGGAGTGTAATAATAATAGTGAATTTTCTAAAAAATAGACTACTTTCTTTAGTTTAAGTAAATGATGGTTTTCACCAATGGGTTATTGATTCAAGAAACTCATGAGATAAGGGTTGAGTGAGAGATTTTGATGAGGAACCTATTTCTTAGATGGTGCTTAGCTATGGTCTTATGATGAGACAAACCTTGAAACATAGTATGTTTTTCTATACAATTATGTTAAAAAATGATACAAATTGTTCTAACATATTATCTCAAGCCACCCAAGGACACACAAGCATTCATATTAGGTTTTTATTGTTGGTCACTACCCTATATTTTCCTTAATACAACCTTTGGTAACCTACATTTGAATCTTTGGTGTAGGTGTTACATGGTACTAGTATAAGAATAAAAAAATTTCAAATTCCAATCCTAGTGCTATGCATCCACATTGCAAATGGTAAAAAAGAGTGAACATGCAAGAATAATAAAATGCACTTAAAATCCCATGTCTTCAAAGTTTTTTTTGTCAATTTGTGTGATAATAAATTCTATATAAAAACTAGATAAAACTTTTAAACTTTTGTGAATGTCACCTTAAAGACACATTTTCAAAGTTTCATATTTCTTAAGTTGTAATAGTCATGTCCTCTTCAAAAATATGTCATACTCAATTTCAAAGTTGTACTCTTATTGTTTATAGTACATGGTGTATTCAGGGAAATAATACATCAAAATCATATGAATATTAAGATGAATGGGCAGAAAGGCCTACTCTAGGTACAAATGAATACTTCAATCAAATGATATAATGCACTTGCAATAAGTGCCAAATATGAAACTAATAAATATTTGTATATGATATCATTTTTGGTGGAAATAAAGAGATGAGAAGATCATTTTCTCATGAGATGAGAAAAGAATTTGAGATATCTATGATTGGAGAGATTAAATTCTTCATTAGATTGCAAGTTCAACAGATAAAAGATGGTATCTACATAAGTCAATCCAAATATGTAAGGTAAACACTAAAATTTTTTTGGTTAGAAGACTCAAAACCAATTCATACTCATATGATTACAAGCTTCAAACTATCAAAGGAAGATGATTCTAAAGAGGTGGATGAGACTTATTACAGGTCTATGATTGGTAAGCTATGGTATGTGGTGCATAATAAACCACACATAGCACAAGAAGTTGGATTAGTGAACAAATTTTTTTCTAATACTAAGGAATCTCATTTGGTTGTTGTAAAGAGGATCTTCAGATATCTTAAGGGTATTGAAAATTATGGTCTCTGGTATGGACATAAAGGTGATTTCTCATTAAATGTGTTTACTGATGCTGATTGGGAAGAAAATGTTCATGATTGGAAGAGAATAAGTGGAGGTGCATTCTTTCTCAGAGATAGGCTTGTATCCAAGATAATCAAGAAGTAGAACTATATATCTCAATAAACACCTGAAGCTGAGTATGTTGCTACTGTAATTAATTGTACATAGGTAGTATGGATAAAGAAGATTCTGGAAGGAATTCATGATAAGTTAACTGAACCAGTGGTTCTATTGTGACAATACAAGTGCCATTAAAATTTCAAAGAACTTGACAATGCACTCTAAGACCAATAATATATCTATCAAATATCATTTTCTTAGATAACAAGTACAAGAAAAGGAGGAAAGGTTGGAGTATGTGCTAACTAAGGAGAATGTTTATTTAGGGTTTGACTGATCTGAAACAATATAAGAATAAATAGTTATATGGATAAAATAAAAGAAGAATAAAACTTAACATAGATGACACATAGATTTAACGTGGTTCACCTAAACCTGGGCTACGTCCACCTACACAGCCATCCAACCTTTCTTATATCCAGAAAAATAGTACACCAACATTACAATGCATTATGCATCTCAACTGCTTATAACATGCATTTTAGGGAAACCTCTAAAATCAACCATTTTAGGGTTTTACAATGTCGGTCTTCTTTTTCTTGAAAAAGCAAATCTTTTTCCCAAAAAAACACAAAAAAATTTCGGCGCTTTGCCAAAATATCAACAAGTTTATGATATTATCACTAAACCATTTCCTAAGGATATATTTGAGTATCTAAGAGGGAGGTTTGGGGTCATTTACCTAAGTGATTTGAATTAAAATAAGATGCAATTATGTCAATCCAAGTGTATACATTGAATATATTTTGTTTGGTTTGATGTTGTGGGGCTACTCCTTAGGGGGATAAGTCAATATTATAACTTATTTTTGTTAGTCACATACATAAGAGTGGATATCATGTGTGTTTAGAATGTTTGACATTTTTGTCAAAGGCAGACAATGTGTGTAGTGTTGCAAAAGAGTAATTGCAGAACATGTGAAAGATAGAAGTGGAAACATTTTCTTTGTTTTCTAGTGTTTTATTGAGAAGGTTTATGCATAATGTGTCATGTTGGATGAGAGTGTTGTCATTAATGCCAAAGGGGGGATTCTTGGCATATTTGATGTAGTGATGGTAAGTGAGTGTTGAATATTTCATGATGCAAATTTGATTACATGATGATTAGATATTATGTTGTCATTGATGTCAACTATTCACTTTGTGTTCTTATTATGTTTCCAAGCATGATTGTGATGAATGAAGGATTGTAGTGAGTTTTAGTGGTTTCTATCTTTATGGGAGACTTAGGTGTGTCTCCAGATGTCTAATGCATGACTTCTACTACTGAATTTATCTTATGTGAAAGTTATGATTGGTTGAAGTATAACATTACAACTGGTAAAACAATTAATGATAGGTGATAGATGATTTGAATGTCTTTTAAAATTTTTGTTGTTTCTTTTTACACAGTAATAGGGTATGGCGGTCAATAATGTTCAGATGCTACAGTTACAACTGCAACTAATTTGAGTGACCAGTGTGCAAGATAGGTGATCGGTGAGAAGAGACAAAGTTGTTAACATGTTCAATTATTTGTGCTCTTGAGGGAAAATTTATAAATCCTTCATCAATGATCAGTGTTGAGGTTTTGATGGAATCAATTCAGTTAGTCATGATCTGATGATGTGTCTTCATGATTGGAGGTGATGGTTTTGCATCATATTGTTCGATGCTAGCATGTGGAGAAGAATATAGAGAAAGCTCAAGTTTAGTCAAAATGTGTTTGAATCTTTGATATAAAATCCTATGTGATTCATTGTATTGGACGAAATGGTTTTGAAAATATATTTTATGAATTTAATTTTGTTATGTGGCACATTAGATCTGAACAAAACACTTTAAACTCAAGTTTAGTGCTCGATTAAGGTGATGGACTTAAACGTTGAGTATACAATGGATGAAGTTGAATGCTAAAGGTGTTGATCATGTTTTAAAGAAGTGTTGTGTAAGGTGATGTTTTGATCAAGCCAAAGAAGAACTAAGTGTGCTCAAAAGAGATTGTGTGCTTCACTGGATCTGATCAAGTAGAGGTAGTGCTATTCTACAGGTCATTATTTTTGTTGTTCCCTAATAGTTGCAGCGGGTTAAATCCCTTAACTGGGTAGATACTAATAGATCTTTGTTGTAAATCCTCTAACAAGACCTAACACTTCTTTAGTGTTCAAATTCCTCTAACAAGGCTACTCTTAATAGGGTAATGATTCTAAATGGCTTTAAAGGAAAACCCCTTAACCAGGTAGCAGATAAAATTGCTGTTGTAAACTCCTAACATGGTTAAGCTCCTCATAGGGCATACTTCATAAGATTACATAATTTAATGGGTACTAATCCCTACCGTGGTTTTCTCCCTATTTGGGTTTCCACAAGATAAATTTGTGTCAATTTTGTGGATGGATTTGGATGCTTATGATTTTAATTTGAAGTGATTAAAATTAATCTTTTGAATGTTGGTTTAAGTTTTAAGATTGATAAGTTGGATTATTTATAAGATTATTGATTCAACCCCCCTCTCAGTAATTTGATCCTAGGACTAATATTTGGTGGGTTGTTTAAGCATAGATGAGGCAGGCAATTGAGACATGTACCGATTTAGTGTGTTGTTTAACCATAGATCAACCACTGCAGTTGATGACAAGTGTGGAACACCTTTTTACAAGTTCTTATGTTATAAATCAACTACCAAAGGCCTAAAAGAATCCATATGCCAAGCCAAGATTACAAAACCTGCTGATTTGGACCTAAGCTTAACTCTATAATTAGTAGATAATGATTACAAGATCATCAAAAATATACAGATATGCATCATTTGATTAACTTTGTAATTAGGGATAGCTTTTCCCTAGAATAATAGGCCCTTTTACATGAATTTGGCTTTGGATGTGTTGAGTCATTCTCGAATTTGGGCATTCTAAGTGTGAAGACTATTTTGAAGTCAAATGTGGAGACATGATCAAATTGATAAAACATAAAATCAGCATGGAAAACATTTAGAGGACATCAATTTTGTTACTTTGTTAGTCATCAAATTTGTATCTACAAAATCACAAAATTTTGCTATTTTGCGAGGATGGAAAATAAGGACAGCGAAATAGCAATTTTTTGCTATTTCATGGGCAATATGAAGGGAAGTAGAGAAAAGTTACGAAATGGATAAAGTAAGTATTAATGGAAGCTAGCAGATTTGAGGTGAGTTGATAGGTTTTTGGCATGCTCGAAGAACCTCGTAACAAATACAAGAATTAATAGGCATTAAATTGAGAAAATTTGAAAGCCTAAGTCAGATTGTCAAAAGTACTACATACTAAATCTGAGTAAGTGGATGAAGTAGAACCAGGAAAGAAGACCCAAGCTTGCACATTTTGAATCAGTAAGTGATTTCTTCTTTTTAACTACTAATTTATCATGTTTTGAAGAAATGCCTAAGAAGAAGGAAGTAAGTAAGTGTTAAACAGGAATTCTATAATTCTGGTTTTTGGCAAATCTTTGTTCTTTATTTTCTATGCGAATAGGAATTAAAAGGAACCAAGGTGTATCCCATGGAAATTGGACTTGGAAAAGGTCATAATGCTGAATATTTTTGTTGATGTTGAGTTAATAAATGTTCTAGCTGAAAGGTAAAGCCATATAGAAGAATGATAATGAAAGTGGATAGGTCTTTGTTGGTAAACTATCTAGGGCATGCCTTAAAGAATGTTTTGGCTTGAGAGAGAAATCCCTAACCAAGATTGATAAGGACCAAGCCACTATAGAGTATGAGAGAATGGTAAGAAGTTTGAATTTCAGAGAAGTTTCTTATTTCATGAAAAGGGGCTTGGATAATCACACAGTCTTAGTAAAGAGTAAGAGTTCACATTTGATAAGGGATTTTATGGGTTTCTATAAAAATACTTATTTTGGATGGATTAAATTATGTGGAGAAGATGCTAAATCAAAAATTCATGTAGATTTTATGTATATATTAATGAGAGTTTAGAACCCTAAGTATTATTTAGAATTTGACTTTTCCACTGAAATTGAAAGGCTCCTACATCAACAATTGATACAATGGAAATATACTAAGAAATTCAATAATTACTCTCTACTCTTACATTTGACCTTGTACCAGAATGTTTCAAAGTTCAGAGAATCTATGAGGTTTACTATGCATGATGGGAAAGAGAACAAATTTCCAATACAACTGTTGTGTAGAGACTGGGACTGGAACAACAGATACTGTGATTAAAAAAAGTTTTTAGAATTTTTTGTGATGTGGACTTTCAGGTTACTAGGTCACCAAAAGGAGAGAATTCCACCAAAAATCAAAGTATTACTCAGACCTATAACCTACCTGCATGAGAGAAAATAGCCTCATAACTTTGGAGACTGGATTTACAAGCCTCAATACCCATTATTTAAGATATATGGGTGCATAAAACAACCACACAAATGCCCAATTTATGTATCAGAAAGAGTTGGTTTTTTTAAGTTCATGTGGAAAATGTTATGGATAGAAAAGGAAATTATGGCTTCAAGAAGAAAGGGCACATACATACCTCATTCTATAAAGTTTTCTAGATTCGCCATTGGGTTAAATATGTTAAATGAAGTACAAGAGCACATAAACACTCACTATAGGTGAGAAAGTGAGAAAAAATAGGATTATGACCTAGAAGGTTATATTCAATCCATGGTGGCCAAGTTTAAACACCAACTAAATGTTGATGAAGATGTTACATGAAATTGTGATGAACTTGCAACTATTATTCGAAGGGTTAAAAGGTGGGGAATCCTATTGAAACTTGAGGTAGATAGGTTAAAAATAGGACAACCCAAGCTCTATGATGATGAAAATTTTGAGGTATTAAGAATTCAGAAGTGCATTGAGAATTTTGAGGAGTTGTTTGGCAAGAGCCCACAACAAGAAAATCCTAAAGAGGTGGAAAGGGTAGTCTCTTCTCCTAAAAAAAGGAGAAATTTGATTTTGCAAGATTCAGACATAGAATCTCTGCCTCCAATGAAAAAAAAGGAAAATGTTGTCCCACTTGTTTCTTATGACAATTCATATGATGAATGCAATTCAGCTAAGGTGCTACATATATTAAGGGGATTAAGAGAAGAAAATAAAGTCAGACCGACATCTCCACCTCCTACCTTTCAAGATGAAGTCCATGGTTATACAATAAAGACTTTGGAGGATGATGCCCCCATTGATATGAATGATGAGAGGGAAGCTATATCTATTAGATTCCTCCAGAAAGATGATTTTACAAAAATACAGGAATTTAAGGACTTCTAGACACAATATAGGATGAAAGGCTTTGAAGAAAACAAGAAGTTAGGACTCATGAATGTTGAAGAGTCCCAACATGAGGCAATAGTTAAGAAAATTACTGATGAACTCACTTTGGATAATATTACTTGCACTATTAAAGAAGCTAGGGACATAGGGATAAAAAGTAACATGTTGATTGTGCAAGGGATAACATTGCAAGAATTTTTTTTTATTAGATCGAATTAGGAAGTAGGATGATCTGACATTCGTGGTAGAGTTTGATACCCTAGATAAAATTTAGGGATCTGGTTTTGATACTAAAATAGAAACTCTTTCCATATGGGTTATCTTCAAAGGTGACAGTAAGCCCAAATTGATTTACATAACAAAAGGTGTAGAAGGTATTGCCTATTCTTCAAACTGTGGACATCACCAATCCATTTTCTTTAGCATTAGAACTAATGCATAGAGCTATGTTTAACAGGGCACAAGTTAAACAAATGTAAGAAAAACTGGAAGAATCTTAGCACAAGGAAGTAGAGATGAACACTGTCATTAATGAATTGTATTTAAAGATGGTGTAATTGGGAAATGAACTGTTGTAGTATAAGACTCCAAGGTCAAGAAAAATAATATTGGCTTACGATGTTGTTCTAGAGAGATCAGAACAAGTGAATCAAGGTTCTGACAATCAAGAAAATGTCCTTGCATTATGTGAATGTAATTCTTTGAAAGAGATATTATCCTTCAGGGTAAAAGATATATTAAAACATTATCATGAGACTTACGCAAGTTATAACAACCTCACATACATGAGGAATTACTTCAAGAAAAGAAAACCAAAATTACAAGAGGCAATTTGGAAGTGGCGACCTTCTCATGTTGAACTAAGTCAAGTTCACAAAGTCACAAGGAGAGACCCACATGCCTCTCCCAAAATTAAACTGAGTGTGTAGATAATAGAAGCCCTATCAAATAATTTGAGTTACATTGGAAAAAATGAGGACAAAGTGAATCATAGGATATCTTCATTCATCTCAAATAGTTACTGGTCAATCTCGGAGATAATTGGTGCAAATGGTAAAGTAAGAGATTTTTAGGATTGGAAAAGGGACTTTGAAAATCTGCACTGAAGGGTTATTAACCGATTGAAAGAAAAGGATGAGTTTAACATTGGTACTTTCAATGATGTCCTTGATAAAATATTTTCTTTGGATGTCAAGTTTAGTAAGCTTAAGATTGAAACTTAGGTGATTACTGGGAGGAAGTGGAAGGACTTGGTGTCGACTGTCACCGATGTTTTACATTTCAAATGGACAACACATATCAAGGTTGCAAGATGTATAAAAAAATACTTAAGGAAGCCGGATGAGATGCCAAAAAATGATGCCAATGAAGAAATAGATATACAATATTAGTTTCCTTAGTTTTAGTTTATTTGGTTTTATTGTAATTTTTTGTGTCATTAGTTGCAGTTAGTTAGTTAGGAATGGTCGTGTCGGTTGGAAGTTTATTCTCATCCCATTATTGTTGTATAAAATGGGATACCACAACTGACACAAGGGGAGAGACATATATATCATTTTTTACAATTTACATTAATATTATGAAATTGTAATGGATTATATATTGGGGTAGGGACTGCAACTGACGTGCGAACCAATTGTATTCACTCTTTTAATTAATACGAAGAAAACTTGTTTCATGTCCAAGATTGAAGAAGTGAGTTCATTCTCTTTTACTGGATTGGTCCTTTGCGCTTCCAATTACATAGATTTTTTTCTTTACAGTGAGATATTAGAAAATTGAAATATTTTGAATATTAATTTTTGAATATCAAGGTTTGTATATGAATTCTTGTCTATACAACTCCTTGGCCAATTGGTTTCCTGCCAAGGAATTAAAATTCATTTAGACTAAAACTAATATCATAATCAATTCATACTTGATGTCACTAGGGAAGAAATTCAGAGTTGAAGTGTAAAGTGTACATGATAATTCAAGTAAATTTTGACTACTATCTACCCAATTAGTTGGATAAGGGATTGGCCCGTGTATTCTTTCAAAAGGGAATTTTCATTTGTGAGAGCACTAAAGTCTTTTCATTCCCATATATTTGAAGTTATCAATTTTTAATATCATATCTAAGAGGATTTCATTATACATTTTGATTTTGTTTAGAAAGAATTCATTAGTGTTCACAACTTTTTAAGAAGTGTATTTTCTTATTCTGATCAGTCTCAAGGAATATTTGTCACCTTGAGAAATCAAACAAGTTTAAATTCACTATATAAAGACACCTTTGTATTTGGGACAAGGGCTTTTCCCACCTATGTTTAGCGAAGCCTGAAGTGCAGGGGGAACAGACTATTTGCGTTTGTTGGCCAAGACTGATTGGAGCAATTTAGGAGAATTAGAAAAAGCTCTTGGATTTCCAATCTGTGGTTTTAGGAACCAACATGATGAATTATCATTTTTACAGTACTGTGAGTCTCTCATGTACATTTTTTTTGTTTTTGTTTTGGGTAATCTAAATATCCCATGACCTATTTTCTTATTTATCATTTTTGCTCTTTCGTGTTTTATATGAATACTACAAACTTGATATGGAAATTTTCTGTTCAAAACATATTAATGTAAAATTTAAACTTGAAAAAATGTTTTTAATTATTATATATTTTATTATTTTGTGTTCACTATTCCATATTTCTCTATTTGTTGATATTAAGGCACCAAAAGAAGTACATCATATGAGCAAAGACAATAGGCATTTCAAGAGAAATAACAACAAGGTTCATCAACTATTATATCAGCTAGACATGTGGATTATGTAATACGACAAAATAATTTTGAACTAGTACATCATTGATCCTCATAACGCCTCTTTTGAAAACTTTGTGGCATTCCTAGTTTCTAAGACCCCACTGCCATTGATCCAGCAACTTCTAATCATAAATGAAAGTGCAGAAGCAATGATAGAAGAAGCTATTTGATCTGGTGTTGATCATCATTTTTCCAATGCTTAGCCAAATGATCAGTTGTTGCTGCTCTCCTACCTAAGGCAAGGACTCCAACTACGTGAAAACCTTGTTATGTTAGTTTGATTAAAACTTGGGATTCTAAAATTGGGGTTTCTTCCACTATTACAATGGTAACATTATAACAGCATGATCCAATGTGGGTGTCACATTTAATTGATGCAATTAAGTTTATTTTGTTTGCTTGCCAATTACAATTTAGTTAAGATAGTGCTCATGAAATTATGCTTACTTTTAGATTATTTTCAAGAAAAATTAAACATAAATATATTATTTTTAATAAGGTATTTATTATTGTGAATATAAACAATTGGCAATTAATATATCCCACGACTCTTAAGTCTCGTTCTTATGATATATTATCTTTTTTATTACATATATTAAATTAATCTTATAACTACTAATAGTTATTTGATCCATTAAATATTACTGGATATATGACGAAACAAAAATATTGTATCTTATCATTTCTTCATTAGAGAAAAATATAAACCTCGTTTATATGAGTGCTCTTCTAATATAAAGACCAAATAAATGCAGATGACAGCTATTAATCCAAAATTATAATACTAAACATAGTACAAGCTTTTAAAGAAGATTAATATACTAATTATTATAATTTATGCTTGTTTGGTAGGTATCATTCTACCTCAATTTGTGATAGTGCAAATGAGAATAGTCGGGATTCATACAAAAAAGTTGTAGTGAAATGGGAATATTTATTTTGGTTTTGAAGTCTACACCTTCTCAGATTCATTAATGTTCTTCTATCATTCATGGATTGATTGTGATGTTGATACACTTGATGCATGTTAGGCTAGGACTTGTACATGTAGCTATTAGATCCAGTATGCAAAAATATTTCATAAAAAGAGTTGCATTTTGATTTCTAGGTCTTTTGTTTAATATCTTTAGAATTATTTTAAATATGTTGATATGATGGTATGTATGCTGATTAATATTTTTTTGTTTTTATTATGGCCTATATGCTTTCCAGTTATTATGTTGTGACATTAACCTAGTCTTGAAGCATCAATGGGTGAGCTAAGGAATTTGACTACCATGTACCTAATGATCATGTAAGATTAAACTAATATGTTAGATGATGTATGTAATGTTCAAGTTTAATGTCCATTATTGGTATGCGTGTCCTAGCTTTGTGTTGGACATTTTGTTTAACATACAACAATGTTATTTGAGACTACTTATACCTTGTACTAGGAATGGTTATAATAACTAGATAGGGTCGAATATACTTTCCTTGCATTGATATAGTGCATAATGATTGAATAACTTACGATTAGTACTTTATATACACTGTGTATTTAAAAGTAACATATTTTTTCAGATAAGTAATATGGTTTGATGTCATTGTGAACCAATGTGTGTCCTTGGGAATGTTATGATAAGACCTATATGTGACTAAGTTTTATAAAATAAAACATTAGCATGAATTTCATCATTTCTTCACCTAAGCAGGTGGAAGCCAACAAGAGAACTGCTTGGGAAACTAGACCCTAGAAAGGATTGCGTACCCACTTCTACAATTCTTTAAAACATTGGTTTTAAAGATAAAACCAAACTATAAAGTCTCTATGCTTAATGTAGGCAATGCCATCAATGATGAGCCCCCAAGACTTAGGTCTGGCCCTTAAGACTTGTCTTAAAAGAAATAAAATAAGAATGGTTTTCTCTCTCTTCATGTCATACACACATCTTTCCTCTTCCAAATTCAGATGTAACTACTTCATTATTTATCTATCTAATATATTGATGTGGAATTATCTTTATGATCATGTATCTAACCTTCAATGAGCCTTGTAATGTGCACCTAGTTAAGAGGGTATGTATGCAGATACAGGTGGTATGTCCGTATTGGGGACAGGGATAATTCAGTACCAAAAAAAGAGGAAACTCAGGTATGTAGTTACATGTTATGGTTGTTATTTGAATATTATAATAAACTATCATTTATAGTACTATCATTGTGATGCACAAGTAGGATAATCAACTGTTTCATAAATTTAATAATATGTTATTGTTTATTTAAAACCAAATTATTTGCTAAATAATTAGGTTTGGAGTAGGATCTGTAATGTCCAATCTAGTGTTTTAAATTTGGGCATTACGAAATGCCCAGTATGAACAACCTCCTACGTAACAAGAGCTCTTCTTTCTATGCAATTTTTTGATTCCTTCTTTGGTGCTTAACAATCAACTGACCATCGCAATACAGCGACAGATTAATAAAAATTCCCCGACTCTAATTAATCATTTTCAAAACAATGTCAAATATTCTCAATAAAAATATTGAACTCCTACGTTATCTTTTATTTCGATTCGTTTCAACATATGCTAATATTGTAGTAAAATAACTTTACGTCTTCTACCTAGAATATTCCAATATTAACACAAAATAATGACTTTTCAATAGAGTTGAAAGGACACATTATTAAGAAGAGATCCACGTTAAATTAAATCATACGGGATGCGTAATTACACAACCTGAAACGACAGAAAGATCCTGATGTCAAATCGGAGCCAATAAGAAAAATTCACCCCAATGTTAAAATAATTAAACCAACTCAGACAACAATACTTCAAAACTGGAAATTGAAGTCAAATTAGAGCAGAGGAAATTGTGCCATCTTTGTTTTTATAATAACCACGACCTTAATACTCAAGTTTGTACATCAATGTCAAACATAATGGAGAAATATTAATCATAGATTATGAAATCCATATCAAATACTTTCCTATTAAATGAAATCAAGACAAAATCCCATACCAATGTACTCTGGTCATTTTTATAGCGAGCCTATTTTTAGTTATTGCATCCTTTGATCCCCTTGGAAATAAGAAAGTTGAATCTCTGTGTAAAGGTTGATTGACACTGCCAATTATGATGTAAGGGGCTTTGTTTTTCATTTTTTCACGTTGGGTCAGGTTCAATAGTTAGATTGGAAAATTAGTTAGTATAAGAGTATGAAAACTTCAACTACAAAAAGTATAAAAATCACATTCAAATTATCTCTCATTTTCAATGAAGAATTTAAAATCGGATTTGCATAAAATAACAAAATAATAAGAAAAGATATCTATTCAAATTATGCAAATTCAATAGCGGTCTGTTGTTTTTCTTTCTCCTTCAAATTTAGTGTAACTCTTTATGATGAGTGGACTAATATGACCAAAAAAAAGCAAGTATGAAAATATAATAAAAGTGAGGATACTCTAATTGTGGTTAGCCTCAAAATCAAGAAGACCCATTAAATAGAAAATTGACTAAAAAGTTGAACAATCACAAAACAAATAGACAAGAGGGAAAGGGAGAGCCAACATGCAATAATAAAACCAAAAAATAAAATCTAATTGCAAGTACCCTCCTAAAGTTGAAAAACCACATAAACTAAAATTAAATTTAATTCAAATGTGAAATAAAGTAAGAAATCCAAGAGCCATTTAAATATTGAAATATTGAAATATGCAATAAAAGATAAAAGCACATAAATAAATGAAATTTATTTATGTTAAAAAGGGACATAGGGATACTAATTAATTGATTCCCTAGGGACAACATTAGGACACAATTAAATTATTTATTAAAATGATTTAATTAAACATGCATACATTGTAAAAAATAACTCGATGACAGATAAATCAAAATAACTTCAAAATAATAATAAAATTATCAAAATGACTCAAATTTGACTAAAAAATATCTGAAGATGCAAATAATAACTAAAAATAGGACCTAGGGGCGACAACCAATTGCAAGTGTCTACATTTTGTCCCTCTTTGAGACAATGTGATTCTAAGCATTGTTTTAAAGAAAATAGAAAAATCACACAAAAAAGTTGCCCCAGAAAAGAAAACAATGGATTTGGGATTCCCCCTCGAAAAAATGGGGTGAAAAACTGAAAAAAGAGATCATTTAAAAAAAAAAAGAAAACAAGACCCAAACAAGACTTATCGAAGAGAGAACCAAGACCAACCAAAAGGAAAACAAACCAAGCAAAAAGAGAAATTGACAAAACACGAGCTGAGAACAAAAGAAAAAAAAAAAGACAAAATCAATCCTTGCTTTTCCTTTATTAGTGGGTTATTTGTCTTTCGTAGAGATTTTTTATATAGAAAATTGGATACGTCGGGTTGTGACATATATGAAGTCAGAGAGATTTTGTGATCCTTTTGTATAAGGTCAGACATAATGCATACAAGGAATGCCCCAATTTCCCCTAAAACACATACATCATAGATTGTGGTACATACCCCATAATTTAATTAGACCATCCCACAAATAGAAGAAAAAGTTAAAAAAAAAGACCATGAACCATCCTAGCCTCTCTCTCTCTCTCTCTCTCTCTCTCTCTCTCT
>MU224364.1:1222596-1240598 GCA_018584345.1 Thuja plicata
TGTGTGTGTGAATATATTTTATTATATACATGTACATGTACATTTTCTTTCAGTTATAAAGATAATAAGGTTACATATGCTAGTCTTTACAAAATGTAATATTACAACAACTCATCAACAAATTAAAAATAAGGGCACTCTTTTTATCTTTTCTCAATTCAAAATAACACTTAATAAAATTAAAACTATAAGAATTTTGCATAAAGGTCTAATGCAATGTAAGAATTTGCCTAATGCAATGAAAATTTATTCATGATCTAGAAGCTCAAAGAATAGCACAAGAGAGATATTCAAATGATATGATCCTCGATTGACTAGATTCAATGATAATCAATAATACATAAAATCTCATTAATAAATACAAAGTAGATGTACCTGAATATATAGGCAATGCATCATAAATAGGATATATGCAAGTGATAACCTATCAACCACACAAGGTGGAATCACATATCCACCCAAGGTGGATCATCCTCAATTGTACAGTACAGTACATGTGCAAAAAATAACAACAATGTGAGGATGATAATGTGATAACAACACTAACGGTGGATCTCACACTTAAAGTGGAGTGAGATAACAACTATCAATACCTAGAGTGGAATTATTTTACACCATGTGCTAAAATAAGATGCAAACGCTAAGGTGTCTCCAATGCAAATTATTATACAATACATTATCCTAAATAAGTGTTACCCTAAATTGCAACATCCATCAAAATAACCACAAATAGGAAAAGATTGCATATTTAGAAGAGTCTAATTAATATTGTCCTTCAGATATTATTAATTAAAATTTCATCATTACATTCATTGTCAAAAGTTACCATTTTTTCTCTAAGAGTTGATCACATTCCAGAATTTCAAGATTTAAAACTGATCAATTACATTGTGCATTCAAATTGAATGTAATATACAAATGTCTTTACATATTTCTTTTCATGTCAAGTAAAAGAGTACATTGCAGAATAGAAAGCATGATAGAAGTATGGAGTAGGGGTCCCATGCATTGCCTTGTAGTTGGTTAGTTGCTGGTTGTCTGTTAGGTCCTAGGTCTCCAAGTCCATGTCTTCATCTTCATTTAGGTCTTTTAGGGTTCAACCTGCATCATGAGAGAAAGAGGGGTGTTAGATCCAGTTGGATCTAAGAAATACATGAAACACAAAAAACATACATTCAAATCTTCTAATGCTGCATATCAATCTGATGAAATCAATGTAACAAGAAAACATGCATCCACAATATCTGAAACATAGTATTAAAGGGACTTGTTCTAAACATGAAACATTTTTCTATTTATGATCACTTTGATGGATGTTATTCTTGTCTTTATAACCAGATATCTAAATGAAAGGGATTTAGTATTCCTATCTGAGAAACCTTTTTCATAATTTGATCAACTTGTTAATTCAACAAACACAAATAAATCAACCAACATTCATGAATGAGTGTCATCCTAGATGACACTCACCCACAAACATTAATTGATTCATTTTATCTGATGACCTAACAGATTGATTGGTGATATATGTGCAAAAGGTGATCATATGACTAAGTGTAGATAGCAAGAGAAAATTAAGATGCAAAAAAGGATCCATGATGCTCCAGGAGACACATGAGCAAGGAAGTATTCTTAATGAACTGGATTATGCAAAAAAGAAGGATAAGATGTTCACTAACATCATGCAAATCAGAAATGAAGGCAATGCTGCTATAGTGAGTATCAAATGCAAGGAAGGCATAATAGTCATTTTGAAGTTTAGGATTGAAGCATGCATGCCTAGTTGTCACCATTTTTATATTATGTGATATTGTTGTTTATTCTTATCAAACAGTAAGATTTGCAAAGAAATGGAGATACATAAAAGAATAAACAATGTACATATAAATTGCAAGTGAAAGTCAATAAGCTAAAATTGAAACAACAGTATGTTGGTAGACTTTCTGGGAGTAAGAATTCATGGGAAAAACTTTATTTGTTTTTAAAGATAGTGTATGTTCATAAAAATTGAAGAAGTCAAACAATACTATAATGGTTTATAACTTCAAAGGAAAGCTATAATCATGTCCTTAATGCAAAAATTTCAAGAAGTGTCTTTATACAGGGTATTTACACAGTTACATGGTTCTGGTATAATGTTCATCGTGCATCCAATATAGGGAATACAATCATGGAGTGTTCATGTCTTCAGGGTTCCTATTATGAGGATTATCCATGGGAGTCATGAGCCCGTGCTCGAACCCCATGGGTATTGACTTATAGACTGATAAAATAATAGTGTATTTTCACACTAGAAAGAACAATACTGTTAAAATATTTTGAATTTATCTATCTAATTGTTGTAGGGTAAGTATATGTTGCTACAATCATTACTGGATGGAAAAGGGAAAAAAACTTTATTTGTTTTAAAAGACAAAATAATGACAGAAAAGTTTGGTTTACAGAGATGGACAATTTTGTCCTCGTAGCAATATTGTTGTGTTTAAAAGAAAAAATAAATAAATTAAAAGTGCAGTTATTCAGATAGGATAGCCATGCAAGAGAACCCGAGTTCACATCAAATAGACAACTATTCGACATTAACCTAATAGCTTTGTGAGTATGTCTTCTGGTTATTGTTGTTGACATTAATAGAGCACAGAGAGCAATAATGAAGAAAATGTCAGCAAGAATACAACAGAAGATAACTCTGAGTATGTTTAGGGTTGCAAAAGAAATAATGAAAGCATAGGTTAGAGTTTTGAAGAAACAGAACAACTACTACAACATGCAGAGCATTAATATCAAAAAAGTTGCTACCAGAGATGTGATTCTAGTAAATCATAAAAGTAAAGTTGTTGAAACTCAAAGTTATGCATTTGGAATGCATTTAAAATGTAGAAAGTAACAGGAAAAACTAGATGTAACTTATCTGAATAAAAGAGGATGAGAAGACGGAGTTTAAAGATGCAGATTAGATCCAGGTGTCATGGGTTACAACAGAGGATGAGAAGCCTGAGTTTTTATTGAAAAATAAGATCAACAGAGAAAGTCATGACTTATTCAAATGTAAGTCACCATAGACTGGTAATGAGTCTGAAGTAGTGGCTGAGAAGCCTAGTTTCAACTCTAAGTTCTAAGGATTCCTTTACACCTCTCAACCACGGCCCAGATTCACTCCAAGTTTACAGTTGGTGTGAAGCTTCCAAAGTCCCAGTTCAAAACAAAGATACAGCGCCATCATGGCTTCTTAACATCTAAAGCCTGAGCTCTGCGAGCTACTCTGCAAGTGTCTCACATATTGGAGGCCACGGTTCATGAACTCACAATTGATAGAGACGAGCTTTTGAATGTCAAGTTCAACCAAATAAACTCCAAAAAAATCCAACAGGATCCACAAAAATGCACCAAATGTTATGGCAGAGAAAGATCAAACCCATGGATTCCCATAGAGCTTGATAATCCTAAGCTTCTCCACATACTCCAGTAGCAAAGGTAGTGCCATTGATTATGGTTTCCCAACTCGAGTTCAAGAAAACATGGTGGCGCATAGAGAAGAAAACCCTATATGCAAATGAAATCGATAAACAATATGCATTGTGTTTTACCCAATTTTGAAGTCCACTAAAAAATGGAGTAAATGATTTGGTAGTTCCCAGTGCATCGACATTCCCTCCACAGTGCCACGATAGTACTTTTCATGCCATGAGGACAACATTACATCTTTTCAGTGATCTATTTAGGTCAGTTATGAGTTGTTCTCAAGCATTGAGTTCGAGCTATATCGACTTAATTATACCATGGTTGGGTACTATGCAGTCAGGGTTTAATTCTTTGCTACCAAATTAGTGGAGTTAGGGTTTTTCTATGGGGTTGGGTTATGGTTGGGGTGTATGTATTTAGAGTTTAGGTATTCGGGTTTGTGCATTAAGGATGTTATGTATTAAAGTTGGTAGGGTATGTCAAAAGATGTATTTTATTTACCAACTTTTGGGGCTAAAATTAGGGTTTGATTTAGGGAACTTGCTAAACCATATTGTTTAGTAGCTTGCTATTGTGAAGGGGCTTTAGGAGGGAAATGTTTTCAAAATTTAAGCCATGTGGGATATATAGTGGATCCTTGGCTTAATGTTAAGGGGGGTCAAGATTGTAGAGAGAAGAGTTTTAGTGAACTTCTGGTTCCTATATCTTTTTTTTATGCTTTTATATCTGTTGTTAGTTCATGTTTGTGATATCAATTTTGTTCAAGAGGATGCTGGTATTCCTTGCCATCATTCTGATATTCATTCATGTAACTGTATATATATATTAAGAAGAATATTGTTGACCCATTTTTCATACATCTTGTGGTGATCATTTGGTCAAATCCTGTTCAATTTTATGCATTCAAGTGTAATACATCTGTAGCATGGATTAGTGGATTGTATCATTTCCTATTTTAGATTACAAAATATAAGCCTTTTTTAGAATATGCATGTTCTTGATAGTAAGATTGTTGTTTGTGGTTAAACCCTAGTAGTGACCTTCAAATTAGCCTTTGTATTGGATAGTGAGTGATATTGAAGAGATCATGAGGGTATGTTAAGTGAATGTTAGTTTGAGGCTTTGAGAGATCTGAATATTATTTGGTGTATAACCTTTTCAAGTTTTATTCATGCAATTTTTGTTAGAGTTTCTCCCTTTCCTTCCCAAAATCAAGAGAAGATAGTATAAAATTTATACCCAAATTCAATAGGAACCGGCCTAGAATCTGGAGACTCCTCAATCATAGTCCACCCACAGCTAGAGAAGGTTTCCGTTATTAGGATATAATACCTATAAATCCCCAATGCCTGAGTTGGGGTGGTAATTCTAAACCTCAACAGTTTTTGGCACGCCCGGTGGGACACTTTATGATACATGAACCGAATCCAAACAAGGAGTGGAAAATACTTAAAGCATTTACAGTTGTCACGTACCAGGAGAGGAAGAAATTTACAAAGAGAGCCTAGAGGTCCAAAAGAGATATCCTTCCAGCCCATTGCAAGGGGTAGGAATCTAGGAAGGCCAAAGAAAAGAAGATCTGAGAGAAGTTTAGCTCCTCCCACTTACTACAGTAATTTACCAAATTTTAATGAAGAATCTTTAGAAAGTCCTCCAGCACTTCTATTTCAAGTTGTTCTTGAGCCATTATCAAAATAGGAACTACCTGAAGTTGCAGATCTTGCTTCAATAACACCTGCAATGGCTATAAGATTGCCTTTTGTGCCATTTGATCAAGGTAGTCCTCTAAGGATTACAAATCACAACAACATACCATTGGCAACATTATAGGGGTTTCCATCTTTCATGGGAGAAGGACAAACAATAGCCATTGAGCACATCATAAATATGGCTTCTCTTTGTAATGTCCATCACATCACAGAGGAGGATGTGTCTTTGAAGCTATTAGCTGCATCATTGAAGGGAAAAGCATTGGAATGGTTCCGAACTCTCTAAGTTGGATCTATTTCTACATGGGATGCATTAGGTGAGGGATTATCTTAATTTTTTGAAAATAAATCTAACAATCTTTCTTTGGTAGAACAACTGACTACTATCAAAATGGCTCCACAAGAAGAAATGAGTGATTTCAATCTCAGATTTCAGAAGACTTGGAATAGGATTTTGGATACTATAAGACCTTCTACTGAATATGCATTTTTGTACTTTCTTAAAATCCTGAATAGTGATATTTCAGTAATGATCCAATCTATGGGGGAAATTCTTTACCTCAATCTTTTGATATTGCAATAAGGGAAAAGAATAGTCTCATTCAGGTAGGAAAGATAGCTCCTAGGCCACCCATGCCTTACTTTCCTAACATCCAGTCCAATATGCCATTAGTTGTTCTACCTTTGGCCTCATTGCCAACTTATAAGAGTTAAGAAATAATGCTTGCTAACCTTTCTAGTGAGTTGCAAGGTATAAAAGATAGCCAAAAAAATATTGAGAGCTTATTACAAACCTTTGGAAATGAGCTAGTGAACTAAGAAGGCAGAAAACTCAAGGCAATCCAATAGCCCATAATCAAAATCAGTTTGCTAGTTCTTCATCCTAGTAGCCTACTCAACCCACTTACCAAGGTGGCAAGCAGTAATACCAAGGAAGTAACACTGTAAATAGGCAAAATTGGAATCAAAGGCCTTATAGACCTTATAATCTTGGACCTCTTAATAATGTTAGGGATATTATTCCTAACCAAAATAATATTTCTGCTGATTTTGAATGGTGCTTTCCTTACAATGAATGCCACAATCAATCCATGTGAGATAATGGAGTGCTTAATCAAGCCCTAATGGTTTAAAATGCAATTGATTCACAACCTATTGTATCTACTGAAGAGGCTCAACAACACTCTGACATGACTACCCCAGACACTGCATTTCTTAATTGGCAAGAGGAAGAGTTTTGTGGAGTAAATGATGATTCACATGTATCAGCAAACATAAGAGCCAAGAAGAGAGCTCTAGAATCAAAGCAATTAGCTGTCAATTTTGATGCCACAACCCAATCACCACTCATTCCTCCAGTTTCTATTCTAAAGGGGCCTCCTACTTTTGCAAACAAAGACACACAAAATCAGATGCAAGCATATCAAACCATTGCTAAATCACCTCAAAAGGTACAATTTATTGTTCCCTATAATATTTTTGATAATATAAAGAAGGTGAATGTTTCTATTTCTATGTGGGATTCATTAGCAATTTTAGGACAAGCTGATTTATTAAAGGAAGAGCTGTCAAAAGGGATAGCAAGTTCACAGCAAGTTGTACATCATCCTCCTAGAGTGGTAATGGTCAATTTAGAGCCTTCAATAGTTCATGATGAAGTGGTTAAAGGAGAAAAGAAGATTGGTAAAGTGCAGCTACCAGTAACACAAGTGAGTACAAATTTTGTAGATTTGAGGCAATCAGCAATACCACTTGAAAGAAAGTCAGCAAATATCTAGAAGATGATAGAAAAAAGAAGGTAAGAAATCCGCAAATGTTATGCCTCCTCCATTTTATGTTTCTTTAATCATTGGAAACAAATTAGTGCATAATTGTATGGTGGACAGTGGTGCAACCAACATTGTCATGCCAAAGAAGATATCTGATTTGTTGGATTTAAAGTATGAACCTTTTGAGAAAGGAGTTTTTCAGCTTGATGGTTCTTCAGTCAAGACCATAGGTGTTGTTAAAAATGCAAGTTTAACCTTACACTCCTATCCTAACTTCTCCATTTCCCAAGATATCTTTATCATAGATCTGCCACCTTACTTTGCTCTATGTTTATCAAGACACTTCACAGCCAAAATAGATGGATACTTCTCATTAGATTGGTCTCACCTGTATTTCAAAACTAGATATGGTGCTATGGTGACTATAAAATTAGAGTTATGGGCCAAAGACAACATAGAACCTTATAATCCTAGTCCCATAAATGCAAGTTGTGTGATCATGGATCTAGATGAAATCAATGAGAGTTCATCTTATAATACACAAACTGAACAATATCTTGATATTGTTCTAGATGAATGAGCAGCTAGAAATGATCAAGATGATGATGTGTTTGATGCTAGTTTTGGTAACTATGTGATGTTAGAATCTGATTCAGTTGTGCCTAATCTAGTTAAAGATCAATGTTCTGAATCTGAATTATCTAACCAGCTATGGGATCTATATTTTGATGGATCTAAGAATAAGGATTGTATTGGTGTAGGAGTTATGTTGGTTTCACCTCATGGTGATAAATTTTATACTTCTTACAAGTTATCTTTTCCATGTTCTAACAATATAGCAGAGTATGAAAGTCTTATTCAAGGCTTGGAATGGGCCAAGAAAGGAGGATTCAAATGCTTGAGGGCATTTGGGGATAGTCAGTTGATAGTAAGATAGGTGAGAGGCATCAATGCTGTTAAAAATGATCTCTTGAAGCTATATAAATCTAGAGTTTTTGATATTTTGGATAATTTTGATGCATTTAACCTATTTTCCATACCTAGAAGGAACAATATGCATGGTGATAGGTTGGCTAGTATTGGGGCTCATGTTTAGATTATTGGAAATAAAGGACAGATCTCAGATCATTCACATGTTAAAATTGTTGTAAGGCCATCTATCCTAGACTTTATGACTGATGAACATATTTTGAGCTTTATGACTGAAATAGAAGACCTTTTAGCTTCTAAAAATGACCAGTTCAATCAACAAATGGAAAATCAGATCATTCAGTTGAAGACTAATAAGCTTCCAAGGGGATTAGTCAGCTTAGAGTTAGCTTTCAACTCGTGTGATCAATTCAAAAAGAATAAAACCAGCTTGCTGATCAATGAAGATCACTATGAAGAAGTGGAGATATTCAGAGACAAGTGCTTGAAGGTTGGTAACATTAATTCCCTTGAGGAAAAGAAAATGCTCGAGCCTTCTTGAAGAAGCTTTGGGGCATTATATGAAGAACCAAATGCTAAGCCCATTAGACAAAGGCAAAGGCCTATCAATCCCAAGCTAAAACCTTTAATGCTGAAAGAACTCAATAAACTTCTGAATGGTGGCATAATATTCCCCATCAAGCATACATCTTAGGTTTCAAATCTTGTTCCTATGAGAAATAAGAATGGAGAAATAAGACTTTGTGTAGATTTTAGGGACCTCAATAGGGCATCTCTAAAAGATAGGCACCCTCTTCCTTAAAATATGTATCCGGTTCTAAGAGATTCTCCCTTCTTGATGGTTATTATTGCTATAACTAGGTATTAGTAAGAGATGAAGATCAATTCAAAACTACCTTCACTACTAAATGGGGTATAATGGCTTATAAGAGAATTCCATTTGGATTATCAAATGCAGGAGCTACATTCTAGAAGGCAATGGACATGGCTTTCAAGAATTTGATGTATAAATTTGTTCTAGTATACCTTGATGATGTTACAATTTACAGCAAGGTTGCAAACCAACACATAGATCATCTGAGACAAGTCTTACAAAGGTGCAGAGAGTTTGGGATCACTCTTAACCCCAAAAATTCTATTTTTGCAGTACATGAAGGTAAAAATTTTAGGATACCAAGTGTCAAAAGAAAGGACAACAATTGATCCTGAAAGGATTTATGCAATTCTGGAATTATCATTGCCAAAACATAAGAAAGGATTGCAAAGTTTCATTAAAAGGATAAATTTTGTTAGATTTTTTATTCCTATATTGCAGATTTATTGAAACCTTTGACAGCTATGTTAAAAAAGGATGTACCTTTTAGCTGGACTGCTGAAGGAAAGAAGAATTTTGAATAGATTAAACAGGCTTTGTCTTCAGCCCCTACTTTAACTAATCTTGATTTCTCTAAGGATTTTGTTTTGTATGCCTATGGTGGTATTGACATCATTCAAGCAATTCTAGTGCAAAAGAATGAGGAAGGATAGGAGCAACCAATAGCCTTTTTTAGCAAAGGTATGAATGATTATGAGAAAAGATGCAGCTTTGTAGAAAAAACATGTATTAGCTATTATCAAAGCCTTAAAAAAGTTTAAGCATTTGGTTGCTGGGAACAGAATACATCTAATGATTTCACACCCTAGCATTAAAGAGTTTTTATTAAACAATGATGTCAGTGAAAAAAGGGTAGGGTGGATAACTAAAGTCATGGAGTATGATGTGCAAATCCATGTGACCAAGCTGGTTAGAGGCAAAGACTTATGTGCTCAGATGGAAGAACAAGAAGACCAAGCTAAAGTCACTGAAGATGTTGTCTTGCCCCAAGGTAATTCTGTACTAATTAATTATTCAGCATCTTGGTTATCAGATATGACCATATTTTTTCATACTGGTCGATGTCCAATGAATCTTGACAAAGCCAAGAGAAGGTACTTGAGATTAAAATCTATTCCTTATGTTCTAATTGATGACACTCTTTATAGGAAGGATTTTTGTGGTATGCTTCTCAAATGCATAGATTATATGGATCAAAACAAGATTCTATCTAAATTCCATGATGGATCTTGTGGAGGGCATTTCAGCCCCAAAACTACAGCATGGAAAATTTTAAGAGCTGGCCATTATTGGCCAAATTTATTCAAAGATGCTCATTCATGGGCAAGAAGATGCCAAAATTGTGCTATGTTTGCAAGAAAACAAAAGTTGGCAGCACTACCATTGAAGCCAATCATTGTGGACCAGCCATTCAAAAAATGGGGAGTAGACTTCATAGGTCCAATAAATCCAAATTCTAGTGTAGGACATAAGTGGATCTTAACTGCTACAGACTATTTCACCAGATGGATTGAAGCTATTGCACTAAAGGAATCTAATGGAGCTATTGTTCTAAAGTTTTAAGATGACATTGTAACAAGGTTTGGAGTCCCTCAATCAATAATCTCAGATAATGCCCTAGCTTTTGTTGGATCATCTATTACAGAGTGGGTTATCAAGAAAGACATTTATTTAAACACTTCATCCAATTATTACCCACAGGGTAATGGTCTTGCACAAACTACCAATAAGAACCTGATTAGGATCATCAAAAAGACTCTGCAAGAAAACAAGAGGGATTGGCACTCTAAATTGAAGGCAGCCTTATGGCTAGATAGAATAACACCTAAATAGGTTATTGGGAATTCACCTTATGTCCTTGTTTATGGTAAAGAGGCCAGATTGCCTATTTCTATAGAGTTTCCAACTTTACAACTTGCTGATAGAATGTTACTATTTAAAGAGGAGGATCCTCTTAAACAAAGATATGTTGATTTGCTGCAACTAGGGGAAGAAAGGAAGAAGGTATTGGATACTATGGAATTAAAGAAAGCACAGACCAAGAGGGATTTTGATAAGAGAGCTACATCCATAGATTTCAAGGAAGGTGATCTAGTACTCAAGTGGGATGTGCTCAAGAGCAGGCCAGGGCATTATGATAAGTTTGATCATTTTTGGTTAGGCCCTTTTGTTATCACAACCTGTAAGGAAAATAATTCTTATCAATTGGCCACAATTGATGGGGAAGTTCTATAAATTTCAGCAAATGGAATTCACCTCAAGCTTTTCTTTGAGGGTTAGGTTTAGTTTAGATTTCATTTCAATAAGTGTTGTCCAAGCACTAGGTCTTTAGGTTGCATGAGTCTAGATTAGATGCATTTTATTTTCAATAAAGGTTGCATCCATGGTTTTGGTTTTATAACTATGTTTCCCTAGGATAAGGTCTAAGGTCATGTCTAGCAGGAAGAAATCTAGCAGAAGTCGCCAAAATTGTTACCCTAAATTGCAACATCCATCAAAATAACCACAAATAGGAAAAGATTGCATATTTGGAAGAGTGTAAATAATCCTATCCTTCAGATATTATTAATTAACATTTCATCATTACATTCACTGTCAAAATTTATTATTTGTGCTCTAAGAGTTTATCACATTCCAGAATTTCAAGATTTAAAACTGATCAATTATATTATGCATTCAAACTGAATGTAATATACAAATGTCTTTACATATTTCTTTTCATGTCAAGTAAAAGAGTACATTGAAGAATAGAAAGCATGATAGAAGTATGGAGTAGGGGTCCCATGCATTGCCTTGTGGTTGGTTAGTTGCTGGTTGTCTGTCAGGTCCTAGGTCTCCAAGTCGAGCTCTTCATCTTCATTTAGGTCTTTTAGGGTTCAACCTGCATCATGAGAGAAAGAGGGGTGTTAGATCTAGTTGGATCTAAGAAATACATGAAACACAAACATCATACATTCAAATCTTCTAATGCTGCATATAAATATGATGAAATCAATGTAACAAGAAAATATGCATCCATAATATCTGAAACATAGCATTAAAGGGACTTGTTCTAAACATGAAACCTTTGGCTATTTATGATCACTTTGATGGATGTTATTCTTGTCTTTATAACCAGATATCTAAATGAAAGGGATTTAGTATTCCTATCTGAGAAACCTTTTTCAGAATTTGATCAACCTGTTAATTCAAGAAACACAAATAAATCAGCCAACATTCATGAATGAGTGTCATCCTGGATGACACTCACCCACAAACATTAATTGATTCATTTTATCTGCTGACCTAACAGATTTATTGGTGATATGTGTGCAAAAGGTGATCATATAACTAAGAGAAGATAGCAAGAGAAAATGCAGATGCAGAAAAGGATCCATGATGCTGCAGGAGACACATGAGCAAGGAAGTATTCTTAATGAACTAGATTATGCAGAAAAGAAGGATAAGATTTTCACTAACATCATGCAAATCAAAAATGAAGGCAATGCTTCTACAATGAGTATCAAATACAGGGAAGGCATAATAGTCATTTTGAAGTTCAGGATTGAAGCATGCTTATGAAACAATAAGATTTTCACCATTTTTATATTATCAGATATTGCTATTTATGCTTATGAAACAATAAGATTTGGAAAGAAATGGAGATACATGAAAGAGTAAACAATATACATATAAACTGCAAGTGAAAGTCAATAACCAAAAATTGAAACAATAGTATGTTGGTAGATTTTCTGGGAGTATGCATTCATGGGAAAAACTTTATTTGTTTGGAAAGACAGTGCATGTTCATCAAAATTGAAGAAGTCAAATGATACTGTAATGGTTTATAACCTCAAAAGAAAGCTATAATCATGTCCTTAATGCCAAAATTTCAAGAAGTGTCTTTATACATGGTATTTACACAATTATATGGTTCTGACCTATAATGTTCATTGTGCATCCAATATAGGGCATACATTCATGGAGTGTTCATGTGTCCAGGGTTCTTGTTATGAGGATTATACATGGGAGTCACGAGCCCATAGTCAAACCCCACGGGTATTGACTTATAGACTGATAAAAGAACAGTGTATTTTCACACTGAAAGGAACAATACTCTTACAATGTTCTATTTTTATCTATCTAATTGCTGCAGGGTAAGTATATGTTGCTACAATCATTGCTGGATAGAAAAGGAAAAAAAAACTTTATTTTGTTTTAGAAGATAGAATAATGACAGAAAAGTTTGGTTTACAGACATCGACATTTTTGTCCCTATAGCAATATTGTTTTGTTTAAAAGAAAAAAATAATAATAAGTAAAAGTGCATTTATTCAGACAGGACAACCATGCAAGAGAACCCGAGTTCACATCAAATAGACAATTGTTCAAGATTAACCTAATAGCTTTGTGGGTATGTCTTTTGGTTATTGTTGTTGACATTAATAGAGCATAGAGAGGAGTAATGAAGAAAATGACAGCAAGAAGACAACAGAAGATAACTCTAAGTATGTTTAGGGTTGAAAAAGAAATAATGAAAGCATATGCTAGAGTTTCGAAGAAAAAGAACAACTACTACGACATGCAGAGAATTAATATCAAAAAAGTTGTTGCCAGAGATGTGATTCTACTAACTCATAAAATTAAAGTTGTTGAAACTCAAAGTTATGCATTTGGAATGCATTTAAAATGCAGAAAGTAACATGAAAAACTAAATGTAACTTATTTGAAGAAAAGATGATGAGAAGACCAAGTTCAAAGATGCAGATTAGAGCCATGTGTCATGGGTTACAATAGAGGATGAGAAGCCCGAGTTAGCTGAAAAAGAAGATCAACAAAGAAAGCCATGACTTCTTCAAATGTAAGTCACCATAGACTAGGAACGAGTCTCAAGCAGTCGCTGAGAAGCCTAGTTTCAACTCCAAGTTCTATGGATTCCTCTACACCTCTCAACCACGGCCCAGATTCACTCCAAGTTTACAGTGGGTGTGAAGCTTCCAAAGCCCCAGTTCAAAACAAAGATGCAGTGCCATCATGGCTTCTCAACATCTAAAGCCCGAGCTCTGCGAGCTACTCTGCAAGTGTCTCACATATTGGAGGCCATAGGTCATGAACTCACAGTTGACAGAGCTGAGATTTTGAATGTCAAGTTCAACAAAATAAACTCCAAAAAACTCCAATAGGATCCACAAAAATGTGCCATATATTATGTAAGAACAAGATCAAACCCATGGTTTCCCATAGAGCTTGAGAAGCCCAAGCTTCCCCACATACTCCAGCATCAAAGGAAGTATGATTGATTATGGTTTCCCAACTCCAGTTCAAACAAACATGGTGGCTCACAGAGAAGAAAACCCTAGATGCAAATGAAATCAATAAACAATATGCATTATATTTTACCCAATTTTGAAGTCCACTGACAAATGGAGTAAATGCTTTGGTCGTTCCCAGTGCATCAACATTCCCTCCATAGTTCCATGATAGTATTTTTTATGCCATGAGGATAGCATTACATCTTTTTAGTGATCTATTTAGGTCAGTTATGAGCTGTTCTCAAGCATTGAATTTGAGATATATCGACCTAGTTATACCATGGTTGGGTGCCATGGAGTTATGGTTTAATTCTTTGCTGCCGACTTAGTGGAGTTAGGGTTTTCCTATGGGGTTGGGTTATGGTTGGGGTGTATGAATTTATAGTTTTTGTATTCGGGTTTGTGCATTAAGGATGTTATGTAATAAAGTTGGCAGTGTATGTAAAAAGATGTATTTTATTTACCAACTTTTGGGGCTAAAATTAGGGTTTGATTTAGGGCACTTGCTAAACCATATGGTTTAGTAACTTGCTATTATGAAGGGGCTTTTGGAGGGAAATATTTTCAAAATTTAAGCCATGTGGGATATATAGTGGATCCTTGGCTTCATGTTGAGGGGGGTCAAGATTGTAAAGAGAAGAGTTTTAGTGAACTTCTGGTTCCTATATCTTTTTTTTTATACTTTTGTATCTATCGTTAGTTCATGTTTGTGATATAAATTTTGTGCAAGAGGATACTTGTATTCCTTTCCATCATTCTGATAGTCATTCATGTAACTGCATACAGATTTTGAGAAGAATATAGTTGACACATTTTTCATACATCTTGTGGTGATCATTTGTTCAAATCCTATTCAATTTTCTACATTCAAGTGTAATACATATGTAGCATGGATTAGTGGATTGTATCATTTTCTATTCTAGATTACAGAATATAAGCCTTTTGTAGAATATGCATGTTGTTGATAGTAAGATTGTTGTTTGTGGTTAAACCCTAGTAGTGACCTTCAAATTAGCCTATGTATTGGATAGTGAGTGATATTGCAGAGATCATTAGGGTATGTTAAGTGAATTTTAGTTTGAGGCTTTGAGAGATCTGAATCTTATTTGGTGTATCACCTTTTCAAGTTTTATTCATGCAATTTTAGTTACAGTTTCTCCCTTTCCTTCCCAAAAGCAGGAGAAGATAGTATAAAATTTATACCCAAATTCAATAGGAACTGGCCTAGAATCTGAAGAATCCTTCTCAATCATATTCCACCCATAGCTAGAGAAGGTTTCCATTTTTAGGATAGAATACCTATAAAGCCCCAATGCCTGAGTTGGGGTGGTAGTTCTAAACCTCAACAGTAAGCTTAAGTAAAGTTTAAATAGGAATATTTAATTACACCAAAAAAAAAAATTACAATGTTTATTCATTTGCACTTATTCCATTTACTAGACTATTCTATAAATTGAAGGAATTTCATAATACAAGACAAAGTTCTAAATAATAGAGTGCTATCGAGAAACCTTATGAGTACATTTGAATGCTTGACTTGAGAGGACCACATTTTTTTTTCTATTTAAACTTCTCAATGATCAATACATTAGGAAGGTATGTTTACAAAAAAATCCTTTTTTTAAATAATAAATCTAAAACCATTTATGTATAACTTGTTGTAAGTGTATTCATTTACTTGTACAAATCTCAATTGCAATAGTTCATATATCCCTATTCTGTAAACCTATTCTCTCTAGATGTCTGTCTATAAAGTACCAATTTTACATAATCATATTAATTATAATCTATACATCAAGAGATTGCAAATTTTTTAATCATAGTAATGAGATATTATTTATTTTCTATGTACTCCATGATTAGAAATCTTTTTCTTTAGAATTTTTAGTTGCGCGAACAACTTAATAAGTGGCCAATATTAAGAAATAGGGTCACTACCTTGAAATATGGCATCATGGGACTGTTAAAGGTCATTGCCAACTCTCAGTCCTAAGAGGATCACCACATGACCAATATGAAAAAAAAACATTAATCCCTTACTCGCGTTGTAATCAACCCAGATCACAACCATTGAAACAAGGGAAACTCAACGTGATACCTTAATTTTATCCACACTAAGGGTAAACATGATAGCTATGATGGAAATATCTTCCAAGATCAATAATGATCTAATAAAAGCCGAAAACCTAAACATACCACAACTCTGTAGTCACAATAGTATTTCATGAGGAATCCATAATAAGATAAAGGTTCTTACCTTTCAATTGTTATAAATGAATTGAGTAATTGAGAGGGGAGGGGTGAATCAGTTACCACAAACAAAAATCTAGGTCCTTTAGATGTCTTAAACAAATTAGTCATTGTTGCTTGGTTAAAAAAGATATTCTACTGTCACTCGGTTAACATAGCAAATCTTAAGATATTAACTATGATTATATTTAGTAATTAATTCTAGAAACATAAACCATAAATAAAATGAAATGTACATAGATAACACCAAGAATTAATGTGGAAACCCAATATGGGAAAAACCACCAATTGCAACTAGTCACTATTTTTCACTTTTCTGAAGTGCACCCTGTTAGGAGCTAACCCTGTTAAAGGTTACAATAACACACTGTTAGGTGTGACCCTATTAGAGGATTTAATCACCTTGTAAGGAGTGGCATTGTGAGATGTCTTTATACACTTCAATGTAGAAATGTTACCTTTTGAGAGGATTTATAAAAGATTGTTAAGTCGACTATGTTAAGAGATTCTGATCACTGCTACAATTGACCTATTTTGATAAGCAACTATCTTTGCTTATTCAGATCTCTATTCTGGATTAAATACTTGATCCTTACTGATTGAATATTTTGTTGCAGCTCTTTGTGTTCTATCTTTAATTATATGTGTGTGTGTGTGTGTGTGTGTGGGTAAAAGTACAAAGTTGTGTCACACTTGAGGACCATTTTCATAATTCCAACCAAAATTGTTTCGGTCAAAATAGTTTTGGCAGAATATTTTTGATCGTACATACATGGCACAAACATGGTACCATGTGGCATCGATGTGGCAAATGAGTTTCAGCCGAAACAGGTTTTTCCGAACTAGTTTAGACCAAAAATTTATTAGTAAATATAAGCCAACTTTGTTCTATTGATAAAGAATTGGCACATATTTATATAGGAGGTTTCGGCCAGAACTGGTTCGGCTGAACCACTTCTGGCCAAAACAGTCTATGTGGCATCCTATTGGTAGCCAAATAGGCAAAAATTTCAAAATTACAGAACTTCGCACATAGACAAATAATTTCTTCATCAAAACTCAACCATCTTACAATCTAAAAATATCCTTTTGTAGAGCTCAAAGTCTATATTGTGGTCATATAGCTTTTATTGTGTTTTGATTACATATAATATATTATAAGGTGAAAAAACTCCAAATAGATATTTTAACATTGTAGAACATGCTCGTTCAAAAAAAAAAAAAAATAGCAAATCATTTCAGAAAATTTTAAAAATTATATTTAACGCTAGAGGAGAGAGTCCTCTTCAATAATATATAATTTTTTTTTTATTTGGTGTAGATTTGCTAGGGAAAATTAGGCGGGAGACAAAAAATGTTAATTTCAGGTAACTCCGACTTTGAATAGTTATTATAGACAAAATATATACCAAAAACCAATCTTTCTTTTTTTTTGCTCTAGCTATACATGTCATCTAAAACATACTCTGAAATCAGAGAAAAACAATATTATTTACATATATTTTGTTGGTGGGAACTAGACCCTTGATCATTAGCGTTTAAATCAGAAATTAAAAAATGGACTTCAAAAATTAAAAAATGATGTGAATTATTATTCAAAAAATTTAAAACAATTATAGGCATAAACTACATCTAATTTTACACATTTCATTATTTTACATCATTTCCAAATTCTAAACACAAATGTCAGTTTTATGTCGTTTACGTTTAACATTTT
>MU224364.1:1240698-1254468 GCA_018584345.1 Thuja plicata
TATATATATATAAGCGTTCTCAAGTTGGCCTTAATATCCTTCCAGATAAATAATAAAAATCATGTCTATCGCCTATATAAAACTAATTATCCATAAAATATGATCTACTATTAGTCGGCTGACACTAACTATTTTACTCGGTCAACACTGAAATCCTTCAACACCTGACCAACACTGTAATGCCTGAGTGAACTTAGTTAGAACTAAAAATTACTTTGAATCTCTTCAATTCCTGAGAGTGCTTTTCATGAACTAACCATGCTCGGATAAGATTAAACATTTGTGTAAACATCACTATACTTGTGTAAACATCAATGATGAAACACAATTGAATAATTGTCATCAACAATCTCCCTCTTTGGCATTGATGGCAACACAACATGTCATAAAATAGAGAATTGTAGAGCAGTAAACATACAAATGAAATTTTTATTGATGTCCTTAGCTTCATTCCGACTCTCATCAAATTTTATTAATGTCTTTAGATTCATTTTGAATCTCATCCTAAAACTGCCTTAATCACTGAAATACAGATTTCTCACTCTTACATTAATCTTTGGCTCTGATAAAGTTATCCCTCTGTCATCAATCTCTCCATCAGTAATCTTTATGACATACGGTAATCTCTCCCTCTTTCACTAATTATTATTACATATAGTAATCTCTCCCTCTTTGACAACCAATGCCAAAGACACCAACTGAAATATCCAATGAAGTTGTAGTGCACCTGTCTGTACTGATTCATATGCAATAAGCTCTAAATATTTGCATCAACATGTTAAGTCTATTTTGTAGCTTGGTTGATACATCACTAAACTATGTTTTAGTGAGCCATAGTTAGGGGAATTACCTCTAGCTTTCCTCTAAGATACAAAAATGCATCCTTAGGTAATGGTTTTGTGAATATGTCTGCAATTTGTACTTTAGTATTCACATATTCCAATCTCACTTCCTTGTCCTGAACCAATTCTCTCAAGAAATGATACTTTATTGCAATATGTTTAGTCTTAGTATGGATCATAGGGTTCTTTGAAATATAAATAGCACTAGTGTTGTCACAGTAGATAATAATTGGTTCTATGGTTTCCACCTTCATACCTCACAACTATTGTTTGAACCATATGATATTTGAGAAATTTACTACTGCAGCAACATGCTCTGCTTCTATTGTAGATTGAGAAATGCAGTTCTGTATCTTTCTTATCTAGGAGACTAACCTCTTGCCAAGAAATAATGCTCCACCACTTGTGCTCTTTCTGTCATCAACACTTCCAGCCCAATCAACATCAGTAAAAATTTTCAAATCAAAGTTTCCTCCTTTCTTATACCATAATCCATAATCTTCAGTACCCTTAAGATATCTCATAATCCTTTTGATAGCCATCAAATGATTCTCTCTAGGATTAGTTGAAAACCTTGCAAAAATACCAACTACTAATGCAATATCAGATCTGGTGTGAACAATATATTGAAGTTTACCAATCATAGATCCGTAGATAGTCTAGTTTACTTCCTTTGAATCGTCATCCTTAGACAACTTATGTCTTGTAGACATAGGTTTTCCAACTGGTCTAGATTCTTCCATCCAAAAAAATTTCAGTATGTCTTTGATGTATTTAGAATAGGTAATGTAGATACCATCCTTCATCAGATAAACTTGTAAACCAACAAAGAAATTGATTTCACCAAACATAGACATCTCAAATTCCTTACTCATAGCTTCTTAGAATAATTTGCATAAGTCATCATATCCAGTAAACAATATGTCATCAACATATATTTCTGCTAATAGTATCTTGTTTTGAGGTCCTTCTTTTATATACAAGCTACTATTGTCATTAGTTCTCTGAAATCCAATGCTTATCAAGTAACCATGCAGTCTTTCATACCAGGTTCTAGGAGCTTGCTTTAGTCCATACAATGCTTTGTGTAATTTGAAAACCATATTACGTAAAAGTATGAAGATATATCACACTTGAGGACCATTGTCATAGTTCTTACCGAAATTGTTTTGTACAGAATATTTTCGGCCGTACATACATGGCACAAACTTGGTGCCATGTGGCGTCGATGTGGTAAATGACTTCCGGCCAAAACAGGTTTTGCCAAACCAGTTTTGGCCAAAAATTTAAGAGTAAATATAAGTCAACTTTGTTCTATCGATGAAGAATTGGCACATATTTATATAGGGGGTTTCGGCCAAAACTGGTTCATCCAAACTAGTTCTGGCTGAAACTATCTATGTGGCATCCTATGTGGCAACCAAATAGGTGAAAATTTCAAAATTACAGAACTTCTCACTTAGACAACTGATTTCTTCATAAAAACTCAACCATTTTTAAAATCTAAAAATACCCTTTTGTGGAGCTTGGATTCTAGATTATGGTCATATAATATTTATTGTGTTTTTATTACATATAATATATTATAAGTTAAAAAAAATTCAAATAGGTATTTTAACATTGCTAAACATGCACGTTTGAAAAAAGAAAAAAAAAATAGCAAATCATTTCGGAAAATTTTAAAACTTATATTTAACACTATAGGAGAGAGTCCTCTTCAATAATATATAAATTTTTTTTGTATTTGGTGTAGATTTTCTAGGGCAAATTAGGTAGGAGACAAAAACTATTAATTTCGGGTAACTCTGACTTTAAATTATTATAATAGATACAATATATACCAAAAACCAATCTTTCTTTTTTTGTGCACTAGCTATACATGCCATCTAAAACATATTTTGAAATCAGAGGAAAACAAGATTATTTACATATATTTTGTTCGTGGGAACTAGACCCTTGATTTTTCAGCATTTTTCAGAAATTAAAAAATGGACTTCAAAAATTAAAAAACTATGTCAATTATTATTCAAAAAAATTTAAAAAATTATAGGTATAAACTACATATAATTTTACACATTTCATTAGTTTAAATCATTTCCAAATTCTAAACACAAATGCCACTTTTATGTCATTAACATTTAACAGTTTTGCATGTCGTAGTCTTCTTCCTTTGTAAAAGTGTGACACAGGTTTGTAATTTTACCCTATCCTTTTGATGGGATCAACAAAACCTGTAGGTTTCTCAATATAGACTTCTTCTTCAAGAATTCCATTCAGGAATGTAGATTAAACATCCATTTGATATACCTTGCATCCTTTGTGTGTAGTATATGCCAGAAGAGTTATGACTCCTTCAAGTCTTGCAACAGGAGCAAAAATTATTCCATAATCAATACCCTCTTCTTGAGCATATCCTTTACATACTAATCTTGCCTTGTTTCTGGAAACTTATCCTTTTGAATTCATCTTGTTTCTAAAAACCCACTTAGTACCACTCACATTCTTATCTTTTGGTCGAGGTACAAGAGTCCAGGTTTTGTTCTTTTCTATATGCTCAATTTCTTCATTCATTGCTTCGATCCAACTTTCATCATTCAATGCATCTTTAATAGTTCTAGGTTAAATTTCACTAAGAAAATATGTACCTTTAATTTTGTTCCTTTTCATTACACCTTTTGTCTGATCTCCAATTATTTGTTCAAGTGCACGATGCCTTCTGACAAATTTTGCAATTAAAGGATCCTTACTTCTTTATTCTGGGCTTGTTCCACTTGGTTCACCATGCTCAAAAGTTTCATTATGTTCTTCTATCTGATACTCAGGTTCCAATGTCGGAGACTCGGGCGCATCTCTCTAAGACTTGGGTGCGTATGTCTACAACTCGGTTCCCTATGTATGTGACTCGATCTCTTCAGTTTGTGACTCGGTTTCCTCTACCAATAGCTTGGGTTGCATAGGTTTCAACTCAGGTTGAAGTGTTTGGGTTTGAGAAGAGGAATTCAATGGTTGATAGGGATGTTGTCCATTCACCATTGCTTGTGTCTTACGTATAGTATCGGGTTCATAATATACAAATTTTCTATAACCCTGAGGCTCTTTACTACTCTTTTCTTCACCTCTTTCTACAAACTCATTAATCCTTACATGCACACTTTCTATGACTTTACGAGTAGAAAGATTCAAACATTTATATGCTTTGCTTTTATAGGAGTATCCTAGGGATATACTGTCATCACCTTTTACATAAAATTTTCCATTTCTTGCTTCCTTCAAGATGTAGCATTTACTCTCAAATACTTTAAAACAATGAACATTAGGTTTATAGCCATACCATAATTCAAAAGGTGTCTTCTCAGTACCTTTCTTTAGTTGAACTGGGTTCAAGGTGTGGATTGTAGTGCTGATGGCTTCCTTCCAATATTTGGTAGCAACATTCTTTTCCATCATCAAGGTTCTTGCACAATCCATAATGGATCTATTCCTTCTTTCTGCTATACCATTCTGTTGTGGAGTACCTGGGGTAGATACTTGTCTTTTGATTCATCTTTCATTGTAGAATTCATTAAATTCATTAGAAATGAATTCTCCTCCTCTGTCAGATCTTAAACATTTGTGTTTCTTTCCTGTTTCTTTTTCAACTCTAGCTAGGTACCATTTGAATTTATGAAAAGATTCTTATTTTTCTTTGAGAAACATAACAGTCATCATTCTAGAAAGATAATAAAAAAATAGAATTAAGTACTTCTCACCTGTGTAACTTTTTGTTGCAATTGGTTCACATAAATCAGTATGTACCAATTCCAAAATTTCTTTTGTATTGCACTTTTTTTTCTTCTCTTGAAGCTAGTTTTTCCCATCTTCCCAATTTGACATTGTTTGCATATTGCTAGTTCTGCTTTCCTCAGAATACGAATTCCTTTTACTCTTTTTTTCTTTCTATGTTAACCAGGTTATCAAAGTTCACATGACATAACCTTTTATGCCATAACTAGCTTTCTTCTACTTGTGCAATAAAATATGAACTTTCATTGAGATCAAGATAAAATAGATTACCTTTTGTTTGTCTGCTAGTTCCAACTAGGTTTCCCTTACCATCTAGGAGCTTGGCCTTACCATTCATGAATTCTACCTTGAAACCAATGTTATTAAGTTGTGCCACACTTAGTAGATTGCGCCTTAGTCCTTCAACACAATAAAAATTATCATATTTGATTCCTTCAGTTAAAGAAATACGACCTTTACCTTTCACATAGCAGGGTTGATCATTCCCAAAACTGACACTTCCACCATCATAGTGATCAAGATGTTCAAATTTGGTTTTATCACTAGTCATGTGGTGAGAACAAACACTATCAATTATCCAAGTGTCATTATTTCTAATATGAGAATATAGTGGTGTCTTTTCATTATCTTCATCATCTGACTCATCCTTAATAACAATATAAACCATTTCATCTTCATCTTTATCACTATCAGAATCTTTAGCAATGTAACAAGATTTCTTACCTTTTTCTTTGTAGCTTTTATATATTTTGTATTTTTCTTGCCTTTATACTTGTTGAAATTTTTCTAACCTTTGTTTCCCTTGTTTGGACACATAGCAGCAATGTGACCAACCTCGTCACATGAAAAAGAAAATTAATGGTATTATTTCTTTATACTATCCTTTTCATTTTGCGGCTCTCCTTAGAAGTAATGCTTCAATGATTTCTAGATCTTCATCATCAATGTCAATGTCAATGTCAATTTGTTTTCCTTTCATCTTTCCAAGGTTTAATTTAGCTTTGAATGCAGACTCAAGATTGTCAAGATTAGGAGAGTGTTTGTAATAACTAAGGGGGGAGGGGTGAATCATTGGCCTAAAAAATATTCCAATAATCAACCATTAAAACTTAGTACCACAATACTATACCTCTAGTTATCTTCAGTCCTATAAGATGAATACCTCCAAATACTTTTATCAAATTACTACTGCTCGTAATGCTTTGTAAAACCTTCTACTGTAGATTTACTGAATAACAGTCTGTTAATTTATTGAAAGACAATAAATTAACTAGAGTATATCGATCAATACAATTAAGTTAAGTGTAATGCAAAACACTAAAGTAATGACTCATAAACACATTGAAACATGGATTTTTAATGTGGAAACCCTGTTAAGGGAAAAACCACTTGGGACCGGTAACCCAAAATTTTCACTCTTTTGAAGTGAGATCAGTGAAGAGCCAACCTTGTTAAAGGTTACAAACACACTGTTAGGTGTGACCTTGTTAGAGGATTTAAACATTTAGTCTGTCACTTGATATCAGACATCTCTATGCTACCATCTTTGATCAAACACTCACTTGGCATGTCAGTTGGTATCTCACATCTCATGCTATTTTCATGATCAAAATTTTTGATGCTCCTTGGGATTTATCTCACTATAGAAAGGATTTTTAAATCCTGCTCATTTAAGAGACTTTCTGAATCAATGGTTAAACTAAAACAGTATGATCTATTCACATATACAACTTATACTTGCTGATTTTTAGATCTATTGTAATCTCATAAAACAATTCTGATGGATATAACTTTGTTTATACCTTTTCTCCACTTTGATTCTGCTCAGTGATTCTGTTCTTTGTTGCTCAGTGTCCATAAATTTTTTTTTAGCTCTTTCCTTAGCTTGATTGATCAACATTGTATGAAGTTTCTCTTCATCAGATTCTCTTCAGAATCCTCTTTTCATTCAATCACCCACACCGTCATAATGAATTGAGTTGTCTCTTTATAGACATGATATCACCATTGTTAGGTTCTTGATCTTCTTGATCTTGGCGTGATCCACAATTCTCGCCAATTAGATTTAAAGAAAAACTCTTGTTTTATCTCGTTGATATCTTCTTACCAACTAGACAAAACAACTTTAAATCCATTACCTATCTCTGGCTTATCTTGTCGGTGAAAAAAATGATAACTACTAGTTAACTCTATATTTAGCTCTGCCAGCTAGATATTTATTCATTTTTGAACTCAAGTTAATTTAAATGTTTAACTCTTTGATAGCGTCAGTCAACACTCTAGTTCTCCTCAGGCTTCTTTTACAGTTTACACTATGTTTATGGTCATCCGGTATGCTTGTGATTCAGCTCATCAGTAATTCTCATTGGTGTTGTTTCTCAAGCATCACTGTGACTTGACTGTTGGTGATCTCTATCTGTTGGGTTTTACTGACCATCATTTTTTGTAGTCACATTGTGAATACTTTTCATGTATACATTACATAAAGCATAATCTTTATCTCTCTAATTCTCTAAAGTCTTCTACACTTTTATTATAACCAATTAGATTATATCAGGTTGGCATCAATGAAAATACAATCCATTAACTGATTTAATGTCTTGCATAATCCTTCTTCATTTAAGTGATCAACTTAACATCTTAAAACATTCAATTAGTTACATGTCATCAATATCTCCCTTTGGCATTGATGGCAACATACTACATTATCATACTATACTAAAACTAATAAAATATGAAATATACAATTTCATCATTCTTTTCTAATGTAACTATTACAAATGTCTAGCTCTTAGTAAGCTCAAAAATAGCTTAGATATGTTTCATGTAGAGTGGTTGTCTTCAATCTTCAATCCCTTCAATGGATAGATGTATCATCTGATATCTTTGTTCTGATATGTGCTCTTCCTTGACTGTTCCTCTTCTTGATAATCTCTTTTTCCATTGACAACAACATTTCTCTTTTTCTGAACTCTCTCCCTTTGTTACTTCTCTCCCTTGGATGGATATTTCATATGTAATCAATTTATCTCCCTTAGACTATTGATTAACTCTTCCTTTCTGATTCTTAGGAACTTCACTTAATGGATAATGATATAATCTCTTCTTTATCATATCTCTCCTTTATGTGATATGTAATCATCTCTCCTTTTGATAACGAGATCATCTCTCCCTTTATATGATAAAGAAAATCTCCCTGATGATAATTTACCCTTATGATAATGAGATATTTCTCTCCCTTTGTATGATAATGAGAAAATCTCTCCCTTTGAAAATAATGCCAAACAAACATACTTCTCCTGATTTTATCATCTATATCATCTTCCTTTCCTTTGCATAATATATTCCTTGAATTTCCCTATCCATCAACAATACAATATTCTAATTTTTGGTGCAGATATGTACCTTGTAATGTATAGATGTATTTGTTGTTGTTCATCTCAGTGTTTGCATCAACATGACTAATATTCAGATTTGGTATAGGCTGATGCAACCTCCTAGTTAGATTAATGACCAATAGACAAGGGTTGAACCCCTAGTCTCTATCTTAGGTACTCAAATGTATCCTTCGGTAATGGCTTGGTGAATATGTCAACTAACTGTTCCTTTGATTGAACATATTCCAGTGTCACTTCTTTTGCTTGCACTTGTTCTCTCAGATAGTGATACTTGATAGCAATATGCTTAGTCTTAGCATGCATGATTGGATTCATAGAAATGTTTATTGCACTAGTATTATCACAATAGATAATTAATGGTTCAAGGATCTTCCTATGCATAACTTCTAGTAATTGTTTGATGCACACAATATTGGAGAAATTTGTAGCAGTAGCCACATATTCTACTTCTGTAGTAGACTGAGAGATGCATCCTTGCTTCTTGCTTATCCATGTGACAAGTCTATCACCCACGAGGAATGCTCCTCCAGTTGTGCTCTTTTGGTCATCAATATTTCCAGCCCAATCAACATCTGTATAGACTTGTAGCTCAAATTTCCCTTCTCTTTTGTACCATAAGACATAGTCCTTGGTATTCTTCAAATATCTAAGAATTCTCTTGACAACAATCATATGTGATTCTTTGGGATTAGTAGAGAATCTTGCAACTATTCCCATTGCATGTGCTATATCTGGTCTTGAGTGAACTACATATATCATTTTGTTAATCATTGATCTATATATGGTCTGATTTACCTCATTCGTCTTATCTTCTTTTGTCATCTTGCATCTAGTAGCCATAGGTGTTCCAACTGGTTTGCAATCTTCCATCTTGAATATCTTTAGCACTTCCTCGATGTATTTGGACTGAGTGATGTATATGTCTACATCTTGTTGAATAATCTATAGACCAAGAAAGAATTTTATCTCTCCAAACATAGACATTTGAAATTCCTTGCTCATTTCATTAGCAAAGGATTTGCATAACATTTCATTTCCCCCAAAAATGATATAATCAACAAAAATTTCAGAAATTAGAATATTACCATCGATATCTTCTTTTAAGTACAGATTGCTATTTTCACTTGTTCTAAGCAATTTTTTGCTAATGAGATATGAGTTAAGTCTTTCACACTAGGCTCTTGGTTCTTGTTTCAATCCATACAATTCTTTATGTAGTCTACATACCATGTTTCTTTTGTCTGGATTAAACAACCCTTTTGGTTGTTCAATGTACACCTCTTCTTCAAGTATTCCATTTAGGAATGCAGATTTGACATCCATTTGGTATACCTTGAATCCTTTAAATGCAACATAAGCAAGTAAGATTCTAACTCCTTCTAGTATAGCAACGGGTGCAAAGGTTTCACCATAATCAATACCTTCTTCTTGTGCATATCCCTTGCATACTAATCTTGCTTTGTTTCTAGTGACTTCTCCATTCTCATTCAACTTATTTCTGAATATCCATTTGGTACCAATGATATTCTTGTTTTCTGTTCTCGGTACTAGTGTCCATGTATTGTTCTTCTCAATCTGTTCTATTTCCTCATTCATAGCACTAACCCATTCTTCATTCTCAAGTGCATTGTAAACAAATTTAGGCTCAAAATCACAAAGTAAACATCTGGTGTTAAGTGACTTACTTCTTTTTCTTGTTCCATCCTTCTTGTCTCCTATGATTTGATTTTGTGGATGATGTCTTTTGACATACTTGGAAAGTTTCAATTAAGCTCTGTGTTCATCATTCTGATTATCTTCTTCACCTTTATTTCTGTCTCCATTGTTCGTAACATCATCTTGAGTATTATTCTAATCATCGGTAATTGCATCCTGATGCTCAAATGCAATATTTTGATGCTCAGGAACAACACATTGTTTCTCGGGTAGAGTGTCAAGTTTTGTATAAACAAACCTGTTGTAGTCTTCTAGTTCCTTTTTTCTTTTCTTATCATTCTTTTCTACAAATTCATCTATTTTCACAATTGCACTTTCAATGATTTTTTTAGATGACTTGTTAAGATATTTATAAGCCTTGCTTTTGGTTGAATAACCTAGGAAGATACCTTATTCACTTTGGCAGTCAAGTTTTCCATTTCTACCATCCTTCAATATATAACATTGACTACCAAATATTCTGAAGTAACTTACATTGGGTGTATGACCATACCAAAGCTCATAGGGTGTCTTCTTTCTGTCCTTCTTCAATTGTACTATGTTTAGGGTATAGACAGCAGTACTGACAGCTTCCCTCCAAAATGTTTGAGTGATGCTTTTCTCAATCATCAATGTTCTTGCACAGTCAACAATTGATCTGTTTCTCCTCTCAACAATTCAATTTTTTTGTGGTTTCCTTGGTCTATAAACCTATCTTTTAATTCCATGCTCATTGCAATAGTCAGTGAATTCTTCTAAAGTAAATTCCCCTCCTCTATCTAACCTTAATAATTTCAATTTCTTTTCACTTTTTTTTCTACCATTTCTTTATACCATTTAAACATCTTAAATGTTTCTGATTTATCTTTTAAAAACATTATTGTCATCATTCTAGAAAAAATCATCAACAAAGAGAATGAAATACCTATCTCCATAGTAGCTCTTTGTCCTCATCGGTCCACATAGATATGTATGGAATAATTATAGAATTGCAGTAGATGTATGGGTTTTACTCTTGAAACTAGACTTTTCCATCTCACCTTTTTGATAATTCTTGTACATAATATGCTTGGGCTTAGTCATTGTCGGTAAGCCTCTGACATTCCTTTTGTTGCTTATTGTTATCATGTTTTTAAATTTCACATGACATAATCTTTTGTCCCACAACCATATGTCTTCATTTCTAGCTATTAAATAAGTGGTGTTAGTGTCATCAAGATAGAAAAGGTTACCTTTTGTCTGCTCACCGATACCAATCAATCTTCCTGATTCATTGTAGATCTTTGCCTTCTTATTTTCAAATGCTACTTTGTGACTTGATCTTGTCCTTTAACCCAGTAAGGATTTTCACATTTTATTAGATTATTCAACAGTATGGTTCCTTTAACTTCAACTAGACAAGGTGTATCATTTCCCATTCTCACTGAACCACCATTATAGTATTCAAAAGTCTCAAAATTTTGTTTATCATCAGTCATATGATGAGTGCAGCCACTATCTATAATCCAAACATCATTTTTACTAACTTTAGATATGAGTGTAGTTTCTACATACCTTTCTTCATCTTCATTTGAATCATCCATCATGGCTAAAAATACCATCTCAATGTCTTCATCTAATTCAGTGTCGGTGTCATTAGCTCTATTCTTAGCTAGGTAACAAGATTTCTTCTCTTTGTCCTTGTAGTCTCGGGTATCTCTCTTGTCAAATTGTCGGTTGCTTCAGTAATCTCTATTATCACCTTTATCAAACTTCTTCTCATATGATCTATCATTTCCTCTGTCATATTTTCTTCGGTTTGGACATCTTGTAGCAAAGTGTCCAACCTTTTTACAATTGAAACATACAAGTGGTAATTTACCTTTATATTTGCCTTTGCCTCTCTGCAATCTTCTGGCTATAAGTGCTTCAATTTCATCAACTCCTTGATCCTCATTATCACTGTCACTATCATTTCTAATAACATGTCTTTGACTTGAGTTACTTATCTTTAGAGAAGATTTGAATGCAGATTCTATAGATGCTAAGACACTATTGTCAAAGTTATTTATCTCAAATGAAATTAGTCTACCAATCAGACTATCTAGAGTAACTGTATTGTTTACAACTGATCTCATTTATTGAATAGTAGAAACTCTAATAGCATAAATAGGCAATAAGGTTCTCAAGATTTTTCTTACCACTGTCTCCTCTTCAAGTACACCTCCAACTCCTTGGATAGCATTTACTACATCTTTGATTATGTAGCTATACTGATTAATGTTCTCTCCTTCTTTCATCCTTAGGTCATCAAACCTCCCTCTTAGGCTTTCTTCCTTTTCTCTAAGTACATTGGCATCTCCTCCATGTACAAGCTTCAACTTATCCCACATTTTCTTTGTAGAGGTGAATGTTTTGACATCTTCAAACTCAACATCGAAGAGATATGATGCATGTTCTATCATCATTCAGTTAAGCTCATGCTTTACTCTTAATTTCTCAAGAGTATGAGGTCCCGTAGGAAACACATATTCAGTATCTAAGTATTGAACAATATAATTTCCAATACCTGATAGGTGGAGTCTTATTCTTGTTTTCCATAATGCAAAGTTGTCTTTATTCAACTTGGGCACATCTCTTATGTTCATCTTGTGATATTTTTCTTGAGCTATTAAACTCCCTTTCTAAGCAAGCATGGCTATGATACTAATTGTTAGTAGTAAATGAGAGGGGGGTGAAAAAGTGGCCTGAAAAATATTCCAATAATCAACCCTTAAAACTTAGTACCACAATATTATACCTCTAGTTATCTTCAGTCTTATAAGATGAATGCCTCCAAATACTTTTATCAAATTACTACTGCTTGGAATGCTTTGTAAAACCTTCTACTATAGATTTACCGAATACCAATCTATTAATTTAGCGAAACATAGTAAATTATCTAGAGTATACTGATCAATCCAATTAAGTTAAATGTAATGCAAAACACTAAAGTAATGACTCATAAACACATTGACAAATGGAATTTTAACATGGAAACCATGTTAAGGGAAAAACCACTTGGGACTGGTAACCCAAAATTTTCATTTTTTGAAGTGAGATCGGTGAAGAGCTAACCCTGTTAAAGGTTACAAACACACTGTTAGGTGTGACCTTGTTAGAGGATTTAAAATTTTAGTCTATCACTTGATATTTGGCATCTCTATGCTACCATTTTTGATCAAACACTCACTTGGCCTGTCAATTGGTATCTGGCATCTCATGCTATCTTCATGATCAAAATTTTTGATACTCCTCAGGATGTATCTTAATATAGAAAGGATCTTTAAATACCACTCGGTTAAGAGAATTTCTAGATCAGTAGTAAAATTGAAATAGTATGATCTATTCACATATACAACTTATACTTGCAGATTTTAAGATCTATTGTAATCTCATAAAACTATTCTGATCGATATAACTCTGTTTATACCTTCTCTCTGTTGGAAAGTGACATTGTAAGCAATTGTAAATTTTTCATTGATGTCAAACCTTTACTGGTGAGACTATTGCTATCTGTTTAAGTACCATATCTATTGTTGATGAAGAAGATTTAACAAGAAGACCAAGTGAATGGTTGAGTTAAGGCAATTCAAAGGGTATTTGATCAGTTGGCACTCTAGCAAAGTAATTTGTTGTTTATCTTTCAAAGACAATTTTTTTGGTTGTTCTGTGTTGAGCAAGTTTGGCTTGTGCTGAGAAAAGTTACTTCTGATGAGTAAATTTTCTTGTGTCAAGTAAAGTTGCTTGTGACAAGAAAAATTTGGTCAATGCCGAGCACCATTGAAATTGTCGAGTGAAAACAGTGATAAAGGCTGACTTACATATGTTTGATTATTGATGAGATTTGAGATCTCCAGCCAACTTAGTTGATTTTATTGGGATATGAAATGTTAATTAAAGATTTATCCATGTCATTTAATGTATGGGTAACCATAATTAATGCATGGTTTCAAGATTTAATTAGAGACTACTTTGGAGAAGTAAATGTTATGCAAAGATGGAATGATCCGTTGGATCTGACCTAACCTAAG
>MU224364.1:1264273-1283757 GCA_018584345.1 Thuja plicata
GGTAGCATGTTACTGGTGGTTTTTCCCATATTGGGTTTCCACGTTAAATACTTGTGTCAACTTGTGTGAATGCTTATGGTTTTCTTTACTGTTATGTTACTACAAGCTAATTTCAATTGACAATAAATTGCATGATTAAAGTTGTTGATTTATGCTACTATTTTCGAGTAGATCTGAAGTACATAAAGTTTTTATTTACTACATCTAGACTTGAGGATAAATGATTCACCCCTCCCCTCTCAGTTATTCTAAATTCATTCTAACACTCTCAACTTTGATTCTACTCGGTGATGTTGTGCTCTGTTGCTTGGCGTGCACAGAAAAATTTATCTCTTTCCTTATCTTTATTGATCAGGACTGTCTAAAGTTGCTCTTCATCAGTTTCTCTTCAACATCCTATTTTCATTAATTCACCCACACCAATTATTAATGAATTGAGTTGTCTCTTTATAGACATGATATCACCATTTTTAGGTTCTTGATCTTCTTGATCTTAGCGTGATCCACAATTCTCACCAATTATATTTAAAGAAAAATTCCTATTTTATCTCATTGAGATCTTCTTGCCAACTAGACAAAACTACTTTAAATCCATTACTTATCTCTGTCTTATCTTGTTGATGAAAACAATGATAACTACCAGTTAACTCTATATTTATCTCTTCCAGCTAGATATTTTGTCATTTCTGAACTCAATTTAAATTTGGTGTTCAACTCTTTGATAGCGTCGGTCAACAGTCTAGTTCTCCTCGCGCTTCTCTATTGGTTTGCACTATGTTTCTAGTAGTAGGGTATGCTTGTGATTCTTCTCGTTGGTAATGCTCATTGGTGTTCTTTCTGGGGCATCACTGTGACTTGACTATTAGTGATCTCTATCCGTCGAGTTCCACTAACAGTCGGTGTTTGTAGTCACATTGTGAATACTTGTCTTTTATGAATTACAAAAAGCATAATCTTTATCTCTCTAATTCTCTGAAGTCTTTGACCCTTTGATTATAATCGATTAGATTATATCAATTTTACATCAATGAAAATACAATCCATTAAATGATTTAATGTCTTGAATTATCCTTTTGCATTTCAGTGATCAACTTAACATCTTCAAACATTCAATCACTGACATGTCATCAAAGAGTAATTTTCAAAGTTATCCAATTCAAAAGCTTATAATATTCCAATTAACCCATCTAGAGTTATACTATTGATCCATAACATTTATTGAATAGCTAAAACTCTAATTGCATAGATAGGAAGTAAAGTTCTCAATAACTTACTAACCACTGTTGTGTCTTCAATTACTCCATTGGAAGCTCTGGTGGCACTGACACTTTTCTTGATTCTTTCACTGTATTTTGTAATGTCCTCTCCTTCTTTCATTTTCATATGATCAAATTGACCTTGGAGACTTTCTTCTTTGTCTCTCTTTACATTGACATCTCCTCCATGAATATCATGCAGTTTGATCCACATATCAAAGGCAGTAGGGCAGTTCCTGACTTCATCAAATTTAGAATAGCTGAGTGCAAAGGCTATGCCAATCATCATTATATTATGATGCTTCATGTCTATCATCTGATATATAGTCAAAGGTCTTAGTCATTATAAATACCTATAGTGTAAGAATTTCAAACCAGTATCCCTAATTGTAGAAAGATTTAGTCTCATCAAATCTTTCCATGCAACAAAATTTTCTTTGTTAAGAGTTGGGATCCCCCTTCTATAAGATATCTCTTATCTTTAGCTTAGGCATTAAAACCTTCCCTATAAGCACTTGCAGCTCTGATACCAATTGTTGGAAATGAATTGAGTAATTGAGAGGGGAGGAAAAAATCAGTTACCAAAAAAACAAATCCAAGACCCTGAGATGTCTTAAACAAATTAGTCACTATTGCTCGGTTAACACAAATGTTCTACTGTCACTCGGTTAACATAGAAAATTTTAAGATATTAACTGTGATTATCTTTATTAATTAATTATAGAAACATAAACCATAAATAAAATGAAATGTACACAGATAACACCAAGATTTAACGTGGAAACCCAATATGGGAAAAACCACCAATTGCAACTAGTCACTGTTTTTCACTCTTCTGAAGTGATCCATGTTAGGATCCAACCCTATTAAAGGTTACAATAACACACTGTTATGTGTGACCCTGTTAGATGATTTAATCACCCTATAAGGAGTGACCTTTTGAGAGGTCTTTAAACACTTCAACGTAGAAATGTCACCTTGTGAGAGGATTTATAAAAGACTGTTAATTCTACTTTTAAAAGAAAATTTGATCACTAATACAATTAAAGTGTTTTGATAAGAAACTATCTTTGCTGATAAAGATCTCTTTTCTGGATTAAATACCTGATCCTTACTGATCATATATTCTGTTGCAACTCTTTGTGGTCTTTCTTCAATCAGAATCCCATCTGATTTCACCTTCACTCTTCATATCATAAACACAAACACTATTCCACATTATTCAATCCAAACTTGACCTTATATATATATGATAAGTCTTGTCAAGTCGGCCTTAATATCCTTATAAATAAATAATAAAACTCATGTCTGTTGGCTGCATATAACTAACTATCCATAAAATATGATCTACTTTTAGTCAGATGACACTAACTATTTTACTTGGTCAACACTGAAATCCTTCAATGCCCGACTAAAATTTTAATGCTCGAGTGAACTCGGTTAGAACTAAAAATCACTTTGATCCTCTTCAATTCCCGAGAGTGCTTTGCATGAACTAACTATGCTCGAATAGGATTAGACATTTGTGTAAACATCGCTATACTTGTGTAAACATCAATGACAATATACAATTGAATAATTGTCATCAACATTAATATCCTAGCCTCCCATAAGGAATGAAATCAATTGAAACCTTTATCATATGTTTCTTCTCTTTCATAAAATTTTCCTTTTTTCTACACTAAAAAATGACTATAAAAGTGGCCTAGTGGTTACAACTATTTAAAACACATTTAGGAAACTCCACTTTTATAACCCACTACTTTTGTCTCACCTAAATAAACTCCATCTCACATTTCCATTAATAATCTTGTACTTCATGTTCATGAAGTGGAGTGATAATGGTTTTGGTGATTCCCTTGCCCTCATATTGGCCTATCACATACATGCACACTTTACCCAACGTTATTCCTCATGAAAATAAAATAATGTGAAGTACTCAAAAATTGAATTTAATCTTGAAAATAGAAAAATTGCATACCTTGAGCTTTTTCAATACATACCTTTGATTCCTTGTAGCCCTGAACATGTAAATTTATGTGAGTAACCATGGAAACTCAATGTTATGCACCAGTAATTCTATTTATTAAAATTAAAACTTTTATAATTCAAATTTAATTGTGTTCACATTTCTTCCAATAGTAATGAAAATAATGCAAATATTAAATTTAGCACTCACCGTTGTCAATTGCACTTTCATTCCATAGAACACAAATTTATAGTAATATTTTAGAACCACATCTGTAATACTCGAGATCAACATAAAGAGATTAATTTTGTATTATTGTTATGTTTTATTATTAAGTGAAAAATAGGTTTTGAATAGACCCAAAACCCTTTACAAAAAGGTCATAAAAGATATCCGTGAATCCCTCAACAAGAAAAGATGCAAGATGAAGACAAGGGTTTTACCACTAGGCACCCACAACCTAAAAAAAAGATACACAAAATATTAACTTGCTGCCTAGAACAAAGAAAAAACCCCAAAGAATGGAGGAAACCCTAGCCCCAACACTCACAACTTAAGATTTACCTTTAGCCATAACTTTGTAGGAATGAAGGTTCATTTCAAAGGATGGTTTAGGTGTCTTGGATTTATCACCCTTCATTGTTATCCAACCCTCCTCCACCCTAGCAGTCACATCCTATCAATCCAAAGAGTCCAACACTAGACTCCCAAAACCCCGAGAGGGAAGACCAACACCACCCGCAGAAGGACCTGAGATAGGGTTAGCAACAACAAGAGATGCAGGGGAAGTAATAACACATTTCTCGATAGTTACATAACAATCTCCATTAAAATCCTTATCACAAGCATCACCAACCCATGATAAACTAATGCATCACTACTGGGAGAAGAAGAACCAGCCAAGATCCCAACAATCAGAGGAACAACAACATTCTCCACACCTCTATTGACATTAACCAAAATATCCTAGAAGGAGACATCGGGAAAATCCTCTGCAACCACATAGGATAAACATCTATCAGAATTATTTTCAACTGAATAATGTTGTTCTAAAGCATCATTCCACTATGTGGTTGACCATTTCTTTTCTATCACACAACATTGTGCAATAACATGCCTAGTTTTAAGACATCTTCTGTATCTAAAAGGAACCCCTTCATAATCCAATATTTGAACCCAACTGCCCTTAGAAAAATTAATCACAATCTTAGCTAGCATCCCTTTAGATATACACATCTCCACACAAATTTGGGCATAAGTAGTATGCAACATATTAGAAGATTTAACATCTACCATCAAAAAGTCACCTAGTGCATTTCCCACTTCCTCCCTCAGAGTGTCAAACCAAAGATGAAGAGGAAGGTGAGGAAGCTACAACCAGATAGGAATCATGTAATTTTTTCAGAGAAATGGGAGAAATAAGCATACCTCTGCTTAACCATTAGTAGGAACTTATCATCACAAGTGAAAAAATAATCACACAAAATTACATTTCTATCTTGAGAAATATCAAATTTAGCATTGAAAAATCATCTTGCCATAGGGAAAATTTGGACCATATCCGAAATGTTAGGTTCCCATTTTTGAGAGATCAAATTGTGCAACTAGGGTAGGCTAGGCAGAAAACCCTAAATCTATAGATAATATCATTGGAGGAGAAAATGGAAACATAAGTATCCATTTCCTTCTCTAACCCCACATTCAAATTTATAGATACAATATTTGAAGCCATAATACAACTCCTAATTTTATGATGATGCTTAGACCCACAAGAAGCCACATTCCAACCAACCATACCACCACAAAAACTACCTAGAGTTCCCCCAAACATAGAGGTCCTAGAAGGACAAGAACCAGATGCCAAAGGGACCATTGAGGGAGGATGAGAGATAGCAGAGGGAGAGGAACCCATACTCCCCCCATCTCTAGGAAATGAGGCCTCATGGGCTAGCAAAGCAACAATAAGACCCTTAGAGCTAGTAATAAAAGACTCCCTAGAGCTGGGAGCAGCAATAGAAACCTTAATGGTAGAGGATGGAGCTAGACATGTAGTCCCTCTATCTCTAGGAAATGTGACCCAATGGGCTGTAGAAGTTGACAAATCCAACTTCACAGCTCGCCAAGAACACCTGCATGAAAAAATACCTGAAGTTGAATAGAAACCTGTGAGAAAGAGGCAAGGGTTTGGAAAATCTCAGTGGAGTGAGAGAGAATTATTATTTCCCAAAAAAGTAAATACAATAATTACAAAAGCGGCATATAAGGTGAGAAACCCTAAAGCCGGAGAAAGCTAGGTTTGTGAAATTAATAATTAATAAAACATATTAATTATTATGCACCTATAAATGACAAGATTAAGTGAATAGAATAATAGTTAGCTTTAATAATTAAACTGAAGTGATTTAATTATAAAGGCAAATGCACTATTACTCTAATATGGGCAAGCGAAGCAACAAAAATACCCCCAGATCTAGCAACCAGAGACTCGCTGGAGCTAGGTGCAACAATAGAAACCTTAGTAGCAGAGGAAAGAGCCATCCTTTGTTATAAACTCTTTCCCTATTCTTGTTATGTTTATAATATTGCAATGAAACAAAATTAAAAAATATACCACCATTTACTAAATGATAATGATTAATAGCTAAACTATGAATCAAATATTCAAACTCTAATGAAATCAATACAATTTATTAGTAATTTAAAGATGTAAATCTCTCTCCAAAAATCATACCAAATCAATTTTTTAAAATTTTTAATCCTTTCTACGCATGGCCTCTAATTTTGAGGAGGAATCTTCCTCCTGGCAGCCAAACCCTCCCCTTAACACCCTTGTCAGGTCACATGCTTTGGATAACCCTGATGACTCTGTCGAAGTTTCATAGATTCCTATAGGAAAGGTTGAAAGGAATGATATCCCCACCAGTAAAACATCCTCTTCCTCAATGGAAATTGTCATTGGCCTGAAGATTGTAGAATCTGAAAAAAAAGAGGACAAGAATGTTGAACCTTGCACCAACACCCCTTTCCTTTTTGAAAAATGTTGTTGGCCGACTGGCTAAGGAAGAAAGAAATAATGATGCAAAACCCAAGTGAAAGGGGGCCCTTTTGGGAGCCACAACCAATACCTAGAGTCAATGCTGGTTGATTTGACTCAAACTGAGGAAGGAACCTAAATCAACCCCCTGATAATCTCATGGATAATATTTCTTCAAAATTATATCTTGCTCTAGTAGGGAGAATTTTCTCTTTCCAGTCTCCATTGACATGGTCAGGGGTTGGACAAATACAAGATGGAGGCTAAAGGGGTATGTTGACTTCTCTGCTATCCATGGCAGTCTCTTTTTGTTTAAGTTTATTATAGAGGAAACATTGGTCTTTGTTTAATCTAGGTTCTAGGATTATGGTAAGCATATCCTAACAATTTCTAAATGGTGACCTGGTTTTGACCCCGCCGCGGGGCTCAACCAAATGAAATATATTTGGGATAGATTACCAGTCCTCCCACTTTAGTTTTGGGATAATAATATATTTTGTTGGGCCGAGAATTCCTTCATCCACTATTTCATTATTGATTTGATCATGCTAGCTCAATATAGATTAGTCTATGCCTTTTTTGTGTGTTAATATTGTCATAAAAAAAATGCTTCCTAATTTTGTGACCCTCAAATAAAAATAGGCGAAATGGACTCAATCCATTGTGTATTAAAATTCCATGCTTTTCTATCATAGGTGTACTAAGTAGGGCCATACTATTTCTTACTAGAAAGCCCCAGTGCCCAAGGAGCCTAAGCTAAAGGACAAGAACCCACCTACTTCTTATGGCTTGAAGGAGCTTATCCCAAGTGGATCCCAAGCGACCTCTAGTTCAGATGATTAGAGTAACTCTAGTTTGGCAGTGGAAGATTACCCTTTCATGGATGGGCTGGTAGACCTAATGAAAACCCCAGGGATCCCAACAAAAAGGTGAACTCAAACCCTACAATCTCTTCTAAAGGCCTCAAAGATGACAAAATCCCCACTGTGGCAGATCTATTTCTTTCCCCCAAACCAACTTCCAGATCCTTGGGGTGTGGGACTGTGACTTGGAAATAGTGCCCCCTAATGAGGTTAAAAACTTGAATAAAGGCAGTGCCCAAAATAACACCAAAAACTAAAATCCTTAAGTTGAGAAGAAAACCCCAAATAATCTAAAATAGCTCAATATAATTATGTTTAATATCCCTCCTCAATCATCCAATGATGATATGATCTTTGAAGAGATAACCAAGGCAGTTATCAGGACAACGGCTAGAAAGGTTACCATCTCTTGCAAATCCTTGGATGATGAGGAATGAAAAACATAAAAGAAGAAACCATGGGGTAAAAAGTTGATTTCGGCACAAACAAAAAAGTTGGAAGACCTTCTAATAGGGTGTTAAGGTAGAAATCCATGGCTAGGGAAATTATAAGTGGTCATAAAATGACCTTGGATTGTAATACCTGAGGTAAGAAATGAAGGTTCTCTCATGGAACATTAGGGAACTAAACAACCCCCAAAACTAGTTTTCTATAAAACAATATATTCTTGATTTGAAAGTTGATATATGTTTATTGTGCAAGTTAAAATGACTTACCAAACCTTTTCCATGATTGTTGATAAAATTTGGTTGGGTGCTAGTTTCTATTATATAGAAGCTATAGGGGCTTCAGGAGGAATTTCTACCTTGTAGAACCCAACAAGATACAACGGGACATTTATGTATTTTCTTAGAACTACTTGGCAATTACCTTCATGATCGGTGCTTGCAGTTGATATATGTTCAATATTTATGGCCCCAATATTAGGTCTGGTAGGAAAATAGTGTGGAATGAAGTCACTCTTTGTAACTTGGGAGATAAAAATATTCATCACATGACTGTTGGAGAATTTAACACACCCCTATTTATTTCAAAAAAAAATTGGTGGTCTCCTTAAATATAATGATAGCATGGAGGACCTGGCTAACTTCATCAATGTGACTGATCTATTTGACATGGAGCTCCAAGGTATTCCATTTGCTTGGTCAAACAACAAGAAAGGTAACCATCTTATCTAAGTCAGGCTAGATAGATTCTTGGTCTCATCTATTTGGGACATTGCCTACAATGCCTCCCTCAAGGTGCTCCCAAGGATGAATTCTAATCATAGCCCTATTATTTTTAATTGGACTGATAAAACTCACTCTGACCCTCTCCCTTTCACAAATGAAGTCATGTGGAATTCTCACTTGAAATTTCTTGACTTGGTGAAATGTTGGTGTGCTACTTTAATTTGGGGAACTTCCATGTTCAAAATCACTAATAAGTTAAAAATCATGAAATGAAAAGTTAAGGGATGGAATAAATCCAAATTTGGAGATATCTTTAAGAGGAAAAATAGGCTTTTCTCCATGTTGGAACTTATTTAAAAATGAATGGTTGTTGGTGACCACTCCCAATCCCTCCAACTTGAGGAAGAGGACTATAGGAAAAAATGAAAGGAGAATCTATCTAAGGAGGATTTTTTTGAAAAAAAGGTCGATAATTCAATGCTTGAAAGAAGGGGATAGGAGTTTGGATTTTTTTTCCTACCACACGGCTAGCAAACAAAAAATGAGAAACACAATTAAAATCCTAATTGATGAGAATGGGAACTAAATCACTAATGAATACCATCTTAGACAAAATATTGTTAATTACTTCATCTAAATGTATGTTGAGACCAGGGGAGGAATAATGGTGAGCTACAAGATAGACACCTGAGCCAACTCCCAACTACTATTAGGGAGGATGATAATAAAAAATCCTTTCACCTATTTATATGGAGGAGGTGCATGATGTAGTTTTCTCTATGGGGGCCTATAAGGCTCTGAGGCCTAATGGTTTCCCTCCTACCTTTTTTCAAAAGTTCTGGGATATTGTGACTTTTTATGTCACTGGGGCTGTGAAAATTACTTTCAAATTGGAAAATTGCTAAAGAAGCTGAACAAAACTCACATTGTTCTTGTTCCAAAATCCTAGTATATGAAGTCTATGTCTAATTTCACACTCGTAAGCTTATGTAATATTATTTAAAAAATTCTCTCCAAGGTTTTGGTGAACAAAATCGAGCTGCTTCTTACCAGGTTTATCAGTCCTACTAAAGAAGGATTTGTTCTGGGTTGACAAATCCTTGATGTTTCCATTTCAACTCATGAAATCATCCACTCCATAGACAAAATTAGAGTTCTAGGTATGAATTTTAAGCTTGACATTTCTAAAGATTATGATAAAGTTAATTCATATTTTCTATACAAGAACCTCCTAAAACTTGGTTTCAACTCAAATATCATTCTTATAATTTGAGAATGTGTTGATTTGATACACTTATCGATCCTAATTAATGGTGATCCTTGGGGATTATTTAAAGCTGAGAAAGGTCTTAAGAAGAGGGACCCCCTATCTCTGTACCTATTTATCATGATTGCAGAAGTTATAAGTAGGAATTTCATGAAATTATTTAGGCCTCCCACTCACTATCAGAGATGTGATCCTGACGTTTTGGAATACTATTTTAGAAATAACTCTAAAAAATTGCTAGATGGAAGGAAAAATTCCTAAGTAGTTCTTGGAATCTCCAACTTGTTTTTTCCTCCCTCTAGGGCTTCCTAGTTTACTTCCTATCTTTATTCAAAATATCTATCTCTATGGTAGATAAACTTTACTAGATTCAGAGAACCATCCTTTGCAATAGTATGTAAGAGAAGAAGTGCCTATTCTTGGTCAATTAGGACTTTGTGTGTCTTCCTAAAACTATGGGAGGTCTGGGAATCATAAATATAAACACCTTTAAAAAATCCTTAATAGCCAAAATTGGATGAAAACCTTTGAAAGGTGTCATTGACTAGTGTGAAATTATAAAGGCCTAGTACTTGGAAAGAGAGTACTTCTATAAAAATCTAAAATGAATTGGTCTCCCATCTGGTTCCAAAATTTGGAACAAAATTCTCAAATACAGGCTCATTATTCAAGAAGGATTAAAGTGAGAAATGAGGAATGACAAAAGTATCATATTTTTGGAGTATAGATGGATTGAGGAAAAATCCCTGGTGGAAAGTCCTTAGTGCTAGCTTAAGAACACCGTGAAAAATTGTGTTGGTATCTTTTTTTATGACTTTCTTGAGCCCAGAGGACGAAAGTGGAAAAGCATATCTTTGCATTCTAATGACCACCTTTAGCTCATGTCAAAAGTGTTGCAACTTCAATCCTTCCTTGACAATATGAGAATCCTGTTGTGAAACTCTAATGATTGTTTTATTTGGAGGAAGACCCAATCTAGGGAATTCACTGTCAAGTTTCCCTTCATGCAATTATTGAAATTTAAGGGAGACATGAATTTCTGGAAAAAGGTTTATAATTCATAGCTCCTTCCAAAAATTAGTTTCTTTTGGTGTTTCTTGATATATGGTAAACTGCTTACACAAGATAATCAAAGAAGGCAAAGGTTCCAAGTGCCCAATAGATGTGTTATGTGTAAATTGGAGTATGAAACCATGAACCACCTCTTTATTCACCGGCCCTTAATGGTGCACATATATAACATGACCATCTAAAAATTTAATATTCAGTTGGTATTTCAGATGGATATACACCAATTTGTCACTAGTTGGTCATCACCCTCATGCCACCCCCTAATCAAACAACTCTAGAGGAAAATTCATCCTCACATTTTTTGGATCATTTGGAAGGAAAGAAACAACTGAATCTTCAGAGATTTGGAAAGCCCCCATAACGATGTCTACAATAGATGCTATAAGATGATTATGTACAACATCTCTGTTACTAAGTGGAAAATTTCTAGTAACCCTCCTACTAGTGGTGATTTATGGATTGATAACCATTCAAAACTTCCCTGGGAGTTCAAATATTTTGACAAAACTAGAAAAATGAAGAGTTAAAATACCAAATGGGAGATCCCTTGCCCATCTTGGTTCAAATTAAACTTTGACAGGGTGACTAAAAAAGATTGGTAAAATAGGGGAGGAGTTATAAGGGATCACTGTGGTCTTATTATTGCATCCTACACTGACAAACTTAAATATCACTCTGTTAACCAAGTTGAGAGTATGGCTCTCTTGTGGGGACTTAAAATTGGCCTTATGGTGTTAGAAACCTAAAGATTGATGGAAACTCAAAGTTGATAGAGGATGCTACTAGTGGAAGGAGTACTATGGGATGAAAGGTTGAAATAATTTTTAAAGACATCATATTACTTCTGGCCAATATAGACAACTTTACCATCCATCATACTTACAAAGAGTAGAATGCGATGACTGATTCTATGGATTCTTATGGTGTGCTACATGAGGGCTTACGATACTGGAGAACTTTTAATATGCTGCAAAAGATCATCAAGTATATCCTTGAGAGAGAAAAAATATGACCCTAGTTTCAAATGATTAAACACAATATTAATTACACTCTTTACGTGGTTATGCGATTGGGGATTACCTCAGGTTTATTTGAAAATTTGAATTTCAATTTGGAGATCATTAATAGTCAAGTGGGGTGTACACATGGAAGGATTATGTCTTCTCACAATAGATATTTCTATTACAACCGACGCTAGCCAAGATATGATTGCAAATTTTTGCCAAGTATGAACTTTGGGAAGGTTGAACCTATTATATGTATATGGTTAGATTTTATTAGATTTGATGAGAAAAAATGGCCTTTTAGCCTCCTTAATATCCAGGCAATTGAAGGCTTAAACAGAAGAAATATCCATAATATTTGGTGGGCTTTGTTAAACATACTCCAAAATAATCATAGTGGTTATTCCTCTTGTATATTGTGGATTTTTGTGATATTTATCTGTCATTCTTTCATCATCATTTTATGGCTCCCCTTTTTCACCTTTCTACGATGGCTGGTGAAGATATGGGTGGTGGCAGACTCAAAATTGAATTGGATAAACAAGAAGACTTTAAATTCAATACCACTGTCTGCTTTGTGTGCACTAAGAATGGTATTAATACATTAATGAAAATATGATGGGGTTTGATGAGAGTATTTCCAAAAAAAAATTTGCATCATGGGATGATATAAGGGTCACTATTGGCGACATCTTCTTTGAGGTTAATAAAGAGGTCATAGTCTAGGCTACGAACCTCTTGATGGAAGGAAGAAACTAGAATAAATAGAGCATAATTTTACAAATCAAAAGCCTCAACCAATTCTTTTGCAGAAATGAGAAGCCTGTGAAACTTCATGGTGGTCAACCATGAAGAACTATCGAAGCCCTGGGACTAGGTGTAGTATGCTATAATGAAATATATCACTCTTGAGAGTCATTATGAGATTTTTTTTATTATCATATTTCATTTTTAATTCAATTTAGGAATAGGGATTTTATTTCCATTCCTCTTTTTCCTCCTGCATTTTATGGACACCAATGTTAGGGATGTTGTCGAGTATAAAAAATAGGTTAAGAAGTATACCATTCTACATCAAGGCCTAATTTACTGTTTGTCTAAAATCCAATTTTCTCTTTATCCTCCTTGCACAATCTCTATCCAGAATACTCCTGATTCTCTCTCTCCCCCTACTGCTTACATTGTCCCTGATCCTAGGTGCTAAAAAAATTTAAAACTTAAGAACCCTGGTCATATCCTTGAGGCTGGCCCATCCCATGCTACCCCTCTGTCTGCGACAATCAAGGGAAAAAAACATCTCAATCCGTCGGAGGATTCAAAACCCATTGATCTTAAAAAGGCTAAGTTCAACATCAAATAGATTGACTCAGATGTTAAAATAATTGACAAGGAAAACACTCCCCATCATATTGTTAGGCTCATTGTCAAACCTGCTAAAAAGAAAAACCTTAAAGGAGCCTTCCTCTTCTGCTGACAAAGAGGACACACAGATTTGGGATGGAGAAGAACATACCCAAGAGAAAATTGGCCCTTCTCCAATTTCTATTATTTTCACCCACATCTTTGAGAGCACTAATACTTATATTAATCTATCCCTTGAGCCCACAACCCATGCTAATTAACCCTCCTCTACGTTGAGGTTTGAAAAAAATGTTGTGATTGAAGAAGCCAATAGCAGTAAGGAGACCCTGACAGCAAGTTGATCGACATTTAAAAGAAGTTGGATGGCCTAGATGGAAAAATGCAATAGATTGTCAGCAATGCTAAAGCCATGGACAAGAGGATCAAGGAAGTTTCCTTGTTCATGTTTAAGGTCATGCACAGTTTGGCTACTAACCTCAGTCTTTTGTAGGAGAAAGTCCACATAGGAAATATGAGCTATCAAGAGGACTATAAAGACCCATACAAATTTCTCACTGAAGAATGAGAAAGAATGATGCTATCAAAAGAAAGAAACAATAAAAAGATCTAATGTAAGAATGATGCAATAATATTTTTTATTGTATATACTTCCATTTAGTTTACTACAAACTTTGTGTATTACATCCCTGCATGACATGCTTAATGGTTTTTATTAAGACTTTCTTAAACTATGGTAGTTTAGATGCTTATAGTTTTTGCTTAATCAGTACGCTTATGGATTTTGATAAAGAAAAGTTTAGGTGGCTATTATTCTGCTAAAATTTTGCTAACAATAGTTTCTCTGATGTGTTCTCTCTTGGTTTGTAATGAGACAACACCCTAGTATTGACTGCTTTTAATATAAAAAATATAAGTTCTTAGTCACTTATCCCAAGGATACTAATTTGTTAGGTTCAAGTGATACTTATAATGATATCATGCCAACCTTTTAACCCAGTTAAAATTTTGATGATGAGGGTAAGTACATGCTTAAATTTTGTCAATAATAAATAGCAAGGCCGAAGACAACCTTGGAGATCAATAGTTAACCTTGATACATGTGCTAAATTATTGAAGGATTTATTTTATTCAATATTATGACATCTTAGGTATTTGAATATAAATGATGACACATGAATTGTTAATACATTTTACAATCCTTTTTAATCACTAAGTGTGGAGGTCACAAAGCATGATAGTATTGATCGACTAACCTTAGGGCTTCTAAGATATTGCCTCTAGTAATGTATTAACTGAATAACATAATAATGAACAACACATGGTTTATTTTGTGTGCATTTTTTTTATCTCACAATTTCACTTGGCTAACTTAATGATGTTGCGGTCTACCCGCCACCACATGCGGAGTTATAATAGTTTAAAATGAATCTCAAGGGGCCTTACAATTTAAGTTTCTATGTGAAATAGATTAATCTAATCTACACCTATCTTGTTTAAGTCATTTAATTTAAGTTCACTAGCACCCAAATGTTCCATTTATTTAATTGATCTAAAATTAACAATTTCCCCTCCAATTTTTTTCTAAACGTTTCTTACAAATTTATTTTAACTAATATATGTTATTACATAGTAATCCATATTAATTTATTTATTCCAATAGTTTATTCTAACACTAATTATTATTAAAAGATGTCAATTCCATTGAAATTAAATAGGAAACTTAAAAATGACATGATCATTATCTATGCAAATAATTTTCTAAATTAATTAGAGAATGTGCCAAAAACCCACAAAAGGATAAAATAGTATCTTAACATATCTCTATGTTATTTACCTTTCTTTAAAAACAAAATAAAAAGTATTATAGTTTGGTACATTAACAGACATCAATAAATTCATCATACAAATTGTAATAATTTATATAATTCTATTCTCTTTAGATTTGTCCATAAAAAGGGTTCATCCTATTGTACGTTGGTTATGTGGTGGTGTTAGTGTTGTGACCACCCAAAATCAATCCTTTCCTTGACTATTATGATGACAAATTTGTCCCTTGTCAAAAATAAGTTCACAAGTTTGCCAAACACTTTCTAATAAAGAAACAACTTAAAAAAATTATTTATCAAATCTTGAGATGTTTTATTCTAAGACATAAATTATCACAATTATAATTAGATAAAAATTCAAAACTTAAGAAAACTCCTTCCGATCTTTTAAGTAATAAGTAGACCTCAAGTACGGACCGCTTTTTTGATATGCTTATAATATGTTTTACATGAACTGGAGTGACTTACTGGAATGCATATTCGGTATTCCCATTATTTATTAGGATGGCTATATAGCTCAAAACATTTATATTCAACACCAATAATAACAAAGACATTTAAGGTGGACGCAATCTCCAGAAAGTCTGTGATCGTCAGTTTTGCAGATATAGTCGCAGCCTATCCAATTGAGGCATGGCCCCCGATAACTCCCGCTGGGGACCGGGCACCTCCCCGGGTGGTTGGGGTCGTCAGCCATGGACACTGATGATATAACTGGGTCAGAACTGTTCTAAACGAAAAACAATTCATATACTTTTATTACAATAAACAAATAATCCTACTATCATTCAAGAGAACAGAAGAAGAATTCATATACTTTTATTACAATAAACAAATAAATCCTACTATCATTCAACAGAACAGAAGAAGAATAAATATTACCAGAAGCTGTTAGCAATAAGAACATAAGAAACACACATGCGCTCTTCGCCATGTAAGAAAATACAACGATGAATGATGTATTCTCACGGCAAACGATTACTACTTAATAGCTACAATTTATCGTGCCCTCCGCACGGTTGGATTTGCTTTTTGAAGCTTTGTTGCTATGACAAAAACGATTACATGAACCTCTGATTACTACAAAGCTTAATTGTATTATTTAAGGGGTTGCTTGTCCAAACAATATCGTATGACTCAAAAGCGTATGTTCCTATGCAAATAAAAGATGTTTTGTCGTCGGATTCAAAATTCCTTCTTCAAGTTCATTCGAATTTCCATTCCGAACCCATTCTACATACCTTTATCTATTTTCTCTCTCATAAATTCATAAATTGCTGGAATATGTCTGGAATTGGCATCATCTAATTCCCAACTTTGTTTCTTCTATGTTTGTGACCACCAAAAAAAAATTGATATTGGAATTTCGAAATATCAATTTTACCCAAAATAGACATATGCATCTTCCACCCAAATAAATGAAATTGGAATTTCGAATTCCAATTCTAATTTTTATAAAACCAAACTGAAAATGTGGTGGGGTCCGTGAAAAAGAAGAAAAAGCAGGGAATTAGGTCATTATCGCTCATTCTCACGCTGAAGATTATCTAGCTGATTTCTGCATTGGTAGGGTTTCTTAATATTTTCCCTACAAATGTATTTATCTCCTGCTGTGCCTTGTGAAGCATCGAAAGTATAGAAGGTTTATCATGCGAAAGATGCAAATCGAGTCACTATCCCACCATCAAAAACATTGGCAAGAGCTAGAGCAGCAGAGGTTTCAGTAAGTTTTTCCATCTCTTTTGCAATATTTACGCGGCCGGATCATTTATTTTCGCGCTTCTATTTCATTCAAAACATTATGTTGTTATCTTTTGTGGTTTCAACTATGGCTGATTTCAAATATGGTTGTTTCATCACTCTGAGCTGTAGAATGCCTTCACAAAAGTTAAATATTCCTCAACGTTTTCCTTTCTTCTATCTATTTGGAAGTGTTGTTTAAAAGATTTCATCTAACCTCAATGCTCACTTTGTCGATTTGCTGCTTATAATTTTCTTAATTAGGAATTGTGAATGTGATGCTAGGGTTTACTTCTGAAGGGAAAGGGTTAAAATTTCAAAACTATGGGTTCAAAGATAAGCTACCTATTGAAAATTGTCCATTGGGTTTTGAAAATGTCCATTGAGGGTAGAGGTGGTGTCTCCGCTCACTCTCCATTGCCAGTGATACGTTCCTCCCTCTTTTTGGAGATTGTATGTTTTGAAATGTATTTATTGCGGGGCTTCCTCTCTAACAAGTGAAAGCCTTTGGGCTTCTACACATTTCTGTAAATAATTTTGCTTCATAATAATTTAGAGTAATTTGATGCAATGTGAGTTATGCCTTCAATATAAATTTTGGGATGAATGTCGGTCTTTGTTTTTGCTGGTTTCTTTCCGACCTAGTTGAGCTTCAGTAGTTATTTTACTAATCTGGGTGAGCTTGAAAGAAATCTGCTAGATTGGGTTAATCATAACCTTCATTTATCTTTTTATTTTCTTTCCATAGATGTGTAAATTTTAGTGTCTGTTAAACCCTCCTAGCAAAAATTGAAGCCTAATTCTACGTAGGAACATGTGCGTAGGTCATTGATGACTAAAAGGATTGTACATCTTTCCTTTTCAGTTGAGAAATTAGGAACAACATCTGCTAGATTGGGTTAATCATAACCTTCATTTATCTTTTTATTTTCTTTCCATAGATGTGTAATTTTTAGTGTCTGTTAAACCCTCCTCAGCAAAAATTGAAGCCTAATTCTACGTAGGAACATGTGCGTAGGTCATTGATGACTAAAAAGATTGTACATCTTTCCTTTTCAGTTGAGAAATTAGGAACAACATATTTATCATTTCTGTGGTGGCGTTCTAATTGGTAAAGCTCGAGAGCATGGTGTATGGTATAATTAGGCAGCTCATAGTGCAGAGAGAAAGAATGTGAAGTAAAATTTTATAGACACTTCATAATATTAATCCATAAATGCTATTAAATTTTCAAAAGCTATTTTCCTTGTGCTGTGGCCAAGTGCTTTATCCATTTAACTTGTTCCTCTTCTTCATCTGCAGTCTTTATACACCCCCTTTATGATATCCATATAAATCTGCAGTGTTAATATACCACCCTTTTGATATCCATATAAATCTGTAACATTGAAAATAGGAGACTCTTCAACTCCCTTTGATAACTTAATCTGGTACATATTTGTTCTTGTTGCCCATTTTTCCTATCCTATGCATTCTGGCCTTTCTGTGTTTTCCCGCCAAAATGGCCAAGGTCCTCCTTTTTCAAAAAATTCAAAAAGATATGTCTCATCGCGCAATCGCTTTTTAAAAAGTTTGTTCAAAGTTTAAGTTGTGCGACTGAGCGACGAGCTGCCAATCGAGCTCGTCGCTCAGTCGCTACCTTTTTCTGCATAGGTCTCTTCCCCTCCCGACCGAGCGACGAGCTCAGCAGTAGGTGTTGTCGCGCAGTCACGCTGATGTTTTTCGAAAGGATAAAGGAAAAGGCAGTGCGCGAGTTGGCGATGAGTTGTTCCGGGAGGTCATCGCGCAGTCGCGATGTCTTTAAAGATTAATGTTACAGGTCCGCGACCGAGCGACCGAGCTAAGGGGTGATGTCATCGCACACTCGCAGGTGTTTTTAGAAGATATGATGCTGGCTCGCGAGTGAGCGACGAGCTTGAATGGTAACGCATCGCTCAGTCGCTGCAGTTGTCAGATGAAACAGAAAGGGGTTGCGACTATGCGACCAAAAAGGGGATAGTAGCTCTTCGCTCAGTCGCTGAGCAGAAAAGGGTAAAGTGAGGATGATCCGCGACTACGCGACCAAAGAAGGAGGAGCTCGTCGCTCAGTCGTAAATGTTTCTAGGTTATCAAAGACCAGCTCGCGACTAAGCGATTGTCAAAAGAGGAGTCCTTGTCGCTCGGTCGCCAAGAAAAACACATAGAAGAGAAACAGGTTGCGAGTGCGCGACGAGCAAAAATATGTGCTCAGTCGCTCACTCGCTGAGCAATGAAGATAAAGGCAAAGACGCCTGCGAGTGCGCGACGAGCTGGATGAGGGTATTTGTCGTTCAGTCGCTGATAGAAAGTTGAGAAGAGTGCAGCTGGCGACTGAGCGACAAGTAAAGAAATGGACCCATCGCGCACTCCCTGTCAGAACTAGATAAAGTAAAAAGGGCCAGCGACTGTGCAACCAAATGAAGAGCAGATGATGTCACTCGGTCGCCAAACAAAAAAGATAATAGAAAGATGACCCGCGACTGCGCGACCGAGTAGAAGATGGAGCTCGTCGCCAGCTCGCTCAGAAAATAAAGCAATGAGGACTTTGCTCGCGTCTGCGCGATCACGGAAAGATGTGATGAAGAAGGAGCTCGTCGCTTAGTCTCTAAAAATCCAGAAGGAGGGAAGCATGGCTCGCGACTGTGCGAGGATGATGCAGATGAAGTTGGTCGGGGTCAAGGACTCATTGATGAGTGATAAAGTGGCAGCCATCAAGGGTCATTTCTTGTCCTGGACAAATTCATGAGTTGGTAAGCAATCATGGTAGGGTCTACCTGCAGAATTGAGCTTATGAGTCCAGGTTGCTTGTTCGACAGGCATGGTCAAGTACAAGGGTGGCACGATAAGTCTGATCTGATCGATTCACCAGCATGGCACATTTATAACCAGATTAGATTTTGTA
>MU224364.1:1283857-1303573 GCA_018584345.1 Thuja plicata
GAACCTGGAGGTCTCATCTCGGTTAGCATAAGGTCCCACAACCTTGAGATGATTCCCATGTTATACTGGATTATCAAGACCAAGAGAGCTTGAGATCAGAGGCACAAATTCAGTGTATAACAGTTACCAAATTTTCTCAAGACTTTGTGGGAACCAATACTTTTATATTTCACCTTGTTGTATTACCTCGAGGAAATCCTATGTTATGAATTTCATCTTGGATTATCCCAAGATCTTGATACATATGGAACTACGAACATATTTTTTTATCTTTTATTACTATTTTCATTTTGCTTTAATACTTTCACATGCAATTATCATCTTGTTCAGAAAACTCCTTTACACCATCTTTGATTCATCAACACACAATTTTACTGCCTGAAAAACCATTGAGACTTTATCTCAAGACTACGTGAAATGATGTAAAATTGTACTTTAATCTAATCTATTATTTGGAAGTAAATTCATCCAAAGGTAACATGATGATCCCTCATTTTCATCATCTTTCTTATAATGCGGGAGATTACATCATCTGGCAGGGATAAATCACATAATTTTAGGGATATGTAATCCTCTTCTTCATTTGCAGTATTTATGCATCCTCTTTGTGATATTTATATAAATCTCCCATGTTTATACACCACCCTTCTGTTATCCATACAAATATGCAACATTGAAATCAGAGATACTTCAACTCCTATTAACTTAATTTGGAACGTGTCTGTTCCCAAACTTTATAATGACTTGTACGATTCAATACATCTATATTTCACTTTCTTATATTACTCTTAGGAAATCCTTTGTTATATAAAATACCACAAGTTCTTCGTACATCTGGAACTATTAACATCTTATTTGTACTATTATTGCTTTTCAATTTGCATTAGTACTTTTACACGCAACTGTCATCTTGTTCAAAAAAATATGTTTCACCATCTTTGATTCTTTAATGCACAGATTTACTAAGCCTGAAAATCCTTTTCAGAATCAATTCATAGGCTACATGAAATGACATGAACTTTTACTTTAATCTATTGATTTATTTCGAAGCAAATTCTTCTTAAGGCAACACAATGCTCCTATTTTTGGTCCTCTTTCCTGTAATGTAGGAGATTGACATCATCCGGCAATAGTATATTGCAGAATATGAAGAATTTGTTGTGGCTTGACCACATAGTAGCTAAAAGACATTACTTGATTTCTTTTCAAGTGGATGTTAGAATTTAGCACTAGATTAATGGGATACTTACATGTTCTAAGGAATAGTATAGGACTTTATGGAAGAGTTAGTTACAGTTAAATGTTCTGAAATTGGTAAGAGGGCTTTATGTAGATTTCAAAATAAATAAAAGTAGTGCTATTCACTCGACATTGTAAATGTAGGCACCACTTAATTGTAATGTGAAAATGAAATAGACAAAGATAGTTTATTTTATAGATGGGGTATTTAACATGCTTGTAAAATTATACGTTATCTATTTATTTACTTAGCTTAAATGCATCTATAATATATGTTGCTGGTTTAATGATTTTCCACATACACTATTGAATTTTTTTATTCATCAAACTGTTTCACCATATATTTTAAGTTTGGGTAGCGCAGGCTCTTGTTCGGTTGGTATAAGAGCTGTGGTGTTTATTGTTACTACAAAATGTCAGCCACTCATCATCAATAATCATGATATTATGATAAGTGGGACAGACAATACTTTTCCATTGCTGGCAGGAATCAAGTCTACCAAAATATTCTATCCTCACATAGTTTGTACTATGCATCAGTATGGATTTTTATTGGGTGTCAAGTCAACGACATTTAGAAGAGAATCAAAGTCTTCTTATGGTCTGATGGAAATGGTAAGAAAAAATAACACTTTGTTAAATGGAAGTGGAGTCCCATAAATAAGAATATGAGTGGTCTAGGATTTAAATATCTTAGTGATGTAGAGCCCTTATTATCACTAATCTATTCCCCCATAACTCTAGAAAATTCCAAAAGCCCAAACCATACCAAGGGCCTAGAAACTTCTCTTCAATCCCAACATATTCAATTTCTTGTTCCTCTCACAATCCACCAACACCACACTCCTATTAATAACTAAACACATTGCTTGTAGGAGTGAAGTCAAGGGTTACAACACACTTCAAGGTGATGAATATGACCATTCTCTCACCCAACCAGACAACCCCACACTTCCTATTGAGAAACTTTAATGCTACTAGGGTCATTACTAATCACCAATAGGGAATAGGTAATAGCTACTCCATAAATGGCCACTCAAAGGTTCTGTAGATTCCTGATGGAAACATTAAGCAAGATCCAAAAGATCTTAGAGCTTATTGCATTCATTAGAATCAATGAAACATTTAGCACTCATTACAACCAGGTGATGCTCACAGAGGTGAAGCACCAAGATTTCTCGATCTCCTAGGAAGTCTTAGTGCTTCACCTTTGTGAGCATCACATAGATGCAATGAGTGCTAAGTGTTCCACCTTTCACCCGCCCCTCTTATCCTTGTTTCAACTATAACACAGTTAGTATAAGTTGATTGTGGAATACAAGTAACAACGCTAGACTGGGATCCATGACTCATGGTTAAGGTTAAGTCTTCCTATGATTGAGAATTAATACCACTATTTTTATTGTTATTATCATTTGTTGATAAAATAATGGAGATGATGAAGATTGAGTGATAATAGGTATACATGTTTGTAGAAATGGTTAGATGAGTTATTATTTTGTCATAGATGTCAAGCAATTGATTTACTGGTTTTTATTGAGTTACCATATCATAAGAAGGAGAAGTTAAATGGGTGACGAATACAGATCATACAATGATGAAGTAATATTGATATAGTTATTTTCTAGCATGTATTTGATGTTATCAAGTCCGTACACTTGATTGATTAAGTTAGAGATTGCAAAGAGTTAAGTTATGAGTGAAAAGTGTTACTCTATAGAGCTAGACAGAGTCAGTCGGTATAGAGTTATGTTAGTTGGTTTTCAATTACCGAGCACTGAGAACTAAGTAGTGAATGTGGTTAGTTACCGAGTTGCAAAGCAAATTACCGAGTATAGGATATTGATTGAAAATGATGATAAGACCAAATTTAATACGAAGCTATGATGATCTGGATGTTGTTAAGAATTAAAGGAAGTTAGTTAGAAGATCTACAAGAAATAAAATTCAATCACAAGATCTGAGGCGAAGATCAAGAGGTTAAACTTGATTATTAGAGTTCCAAGAAAAAAGTTCAAGTTACAAGGTAAAAGTTAAATGGTTTACTGAGCTAATTTTTATGAAGATGATTGAATGACTAAACACAAATGACGGAAAACCTAAGCAAGGATATTAAGAGGCAAAATTTTGTCTATATAAAGGATGAGAAATAAACAAAGATGATGATGCTAGTAAATTGAATTAAGAAGCTGAAGAACAGAGTTGCTAAGAAGAAAGAGCAAAATCTATAGTCTAAAACAGAGACAAATGGAGTATGTGATGCCAGTATTCATGTGAGCATAAAGGATCTGAACCAAGAAAAATGTAGTTTCTATATTTATAGATCAAAATGTTACTGTTTCTTATTAGCATTTGTAATAGATAAAATATCTAAACCAAGTTGATTTAACAGTCCTATTTGTAAATCCTAGACGTAGGTGACATTTCAAAAGAGTGTTTAAAGTTCTCTAGTAAGGCCACTCCTAACTGGGTGAATATCTTAACCAATCTAAGGTAAGTCCCTTAACAGGGTCACATCTAGCAAATGTATTTGTAATCTTTAACAAGATAAGTTCTTAGGGTAATCCAATCTTCTATAATTGCAACATAAGAGGACATATTGTAATGTTTTTAAAATATTGAATCAAACAAGTGATTGTTTGATTGTTGAAGAAGATTTTAAAAAGAAAATAAAGATACATATGATTAATTTGGCCTCAGAAGGAGGTCTAACATCCAGTTTGGGTGTTGCGTCTTCTTTTGTTAAATGACTTAGACTGCAAGGTCCAAGGGTGAGTCTTAATGCAAAACTTGTTTCACCCTTGAGACTAGATGTTGAGCTTATTCTCAGTATGAAAGTTAACCTTGAAATTTTTGTAGAGGAGAGGCTCTTATATTTTGGTTTGGGAAGACGATTGTTCAATTTAGTAGAAACCATGTCATATTTTTGAAGGTTTCAAAAAAATTATATATTTGGTCAATTGTGATTATTTTTTTAATTACAATTTGGTGACTTTAAGAACATAAGAATAGATAAAAGGAGTGTGCAAGACATTGCAAGATGGAAGTGATCATAATGAGAGAGCTAGTAAATGTAAGTGATGTACCTCAACCTCTCCATATTAAAAATTTACTTATTATGAATGGTAAGGATTCAATTGGCACTTTTTTCTAATGTTGATGAAAGGTTTTTTAGAAGGAAAATGTTTATCATTATATTCATTGTAATTTAGATGTGTATGATTAGAGAAAACTCATAAAATTCAAAGAAGATAATTTAGTTGAGGGTTTTCAAATTTTAAAGACATATATGTGAGATTAGGGAACAATAGTCTCGATACATGGAGGAAGTTTCTAATGATCAAATATGATCATGTCATATGCATAAGATTGAGTAGAATACATGGTGAATATATCTAGTTAGATAATAGTTATAAAAAAAAATTCCCTATGGGCTATAACTGGTCGTTGTGCTATAGGAGTTGCGTTGATACTAAAATCAATTAAAAATGTAGAATTAAATAAATTAACTGGTATTGTATTAGATGATAGGACACCAAGAATTGACACTATAAAATATTTAGTAATAAAATATTCTACTATGGGAATTTTATACAAAGTCTATTATAGAAACAAAGAAGTCTCACATGTGTGGCTACTGGGGTTTAGGTTTATTACATGATCCTCAAAGAAAATGTTGATTATTATCTTTGTGAGACTCTAAGGTAGAAATTGTTAGACAATTTAAAGTTCAAAAAGGATGAGCTTTATCCTTTCGATATGGTTCCTTAATTATTTGTCTAATTTTATACTTTGAAAAATCTATGCCAAAACCCAGTGTTGTTGAATGAAAAAATGATGTAACGATTGGAGCATGAATTAAGATATAGTCAAAAAAATTGGATAATGCCATTGATAGTTGTAGGAGATTCTTTGGTAATTTAAAAGATAACTTGTGTTTGAGGAATTATATTCCTCCTAAAGTATTTGACTAGTATAAATATGATGTTTTCTTCTATGATAAAAAATATTTCTATTACATAGAATAATTGTTCCTTGAGGTTTTTGGGTGAATAATTTATCCTATAAAGTCACCAAGGATGAATGCATGAGTTTTATTGAAGGACCGATAAAATATGCAAAATACATTGTAAGGATTGAGGTTGTAGCATAAGAATATCTTAATGTCAGCGATGGAAAACGTAAAGGAAAATAATAAGAAATATGCCAACAAAGGATTTTTCCTCTGATATATAGATGAAGAAGGTTAGAAGGATGCATTCAAAAAGAAGTTCTAGTATGATAATTATTTAGAGTGACAATAAACAAGAATAGAGAAGTATTAGTCAAAAAAATGAAATTGTAGATATAAATGTACCATCTTCTACTATTCAAGAGCATGATTCCTCTCCTATCTCATGAGAGGAAGAGGAGATAACTATAGAGAATTTTTTTTTTATAGTAAGTGAACTTGGAGGATTGAAAACTATCGGTGACATTTTTGATGAAGTTTTATCTTTTGACAAGGCTACTATAAGAGATGGGATTGGAAAATATCTAAATTAGAAAAATAAATGTTGAATGATCTTATTAATGTGTGTCTAAAAGAGCTTATGGAATCCTCGAGGAAAAGGATGGCTACTGATGCTTGTGAAAGAAATGTGATAGATAAAGTGATTAGTTTGAGCTGAAAGGGTTAGCATTACTTGGTTGAAGCTATGATGGATTTTATAAGGGTTATTAATATTGGAGATATTTTATATAGATTCAGTGTGGATTGGCCAAAGGCCACATAGCGTATGAAATTTGAGATGGACTCTTTTGAGTCCCAGTTATCTGATGCCTCAAAAAAAATTAATATCTACAAAGATATTTCTAGAGATGAAAGGAACAATATTATGGATTTTCAACTATAGTACGATGTTAGGAAAATAAAAAGAGATGAGTATAGAAGAATTTTTTTTGAATTTAAATAAATTTTTGAAAACAAACTTCATTCTATGCTAAAATACATGATAGTGCAAAACATTTTGAGAATGGTATAGGAAAGAAAACATGCTTTGAGGATGTAGTTGAAAATCTAGCTAAAATTGAGTATCACGTATTAGGTTGTTGGACTTGGCTAAAGACACTTGGAAGAAAACTATTTAGAATCTGTAGAAGAAGTTCATAGATATCTTGCCTAAAAATGCTCTAGTTTTTGACAAAGATGGAGAGAAATATTATGGTTAGTTTTAAGAAGTTTTTGTGATAAATATGTTTGTTTTTTTTACCTTTTTCCTTGATGGAAAAAGGGGAGCATATATATGTTTTTTTTTTGCAGTAGAATGAAGGGTTTTTTTTTAATATTTTTTGGGGAGAAGTTGTGTGTAGATAGAAACATTTTTGGTGGTTATTTTCCATTAACAAAAAAGGGGGCTATTGTTAGAAATATATGCAATGTCATTGATATAAAAAATTATGATATTATATGTATTCCAGTTTGTTAAAGATAGATATAATAGACTATAGGTTTGATAAGAAGAACTATGGATGATAGGTATGTGGTCCGGGTTAATAGTTTATCTATTCTGCAATTTTGTTGTTCTTTGTCCATAATTTAGTTTATCCCTAACATTACTGTTACCCAAAGTTTTTACATGCAGGATAGTAATCAAAAACAGTAAAAATTTGCATAAAGATACATCTCTTTAACATTACTATTCAGCTAATGCAAATGACATACATTGCTATTACATTCATATTATCATATTTCACGGTACACTAAGTATTGATCAGATTCACATTTTTTTTAAATTTATAATCAATCATTACATTGTGCATTCAAAACAGAATGTAGTAAACAAGTATTCCTTCAAGGTTACATCTTTCATACTAAAATTTAGAGAATATATGATGTAAGTGTTCTAATGGCTTGTTTGCACAATTAACTAAGAATATTTTCTTTGTCTTCTTCAAGGATCCTAATCTCCTCTAGGTCCTTATGAGGCTTAGGTTATTAACTAAGTCCTAATCCCACTCTTCTTCAAGAGTCTCACACTTGTGCTTCACCTTTGAAAGACTAACACCCTAGTAGTTACTTCACTTCCTCTCCTACACTTAGAAGGATCTAAGTGTCAATTCCACTCTAACATCCATGAATCATTGCAAAGGTACCCATTATCATGTAGACAATCCATTTGATCCCATTTGAATCCATTTTGATGTATCTCTTAACTCTTTGTAGTCGAGTCCAAGTTTATGTCTTCAAGAGGCCTAATTGGACTTATTCCCTTGTAGCCTTTCACATTGTGTTTTTCTCACTTCTTTCAAAAATTTCCCAAAGAAGTTGAAAAACCAGTCACACATTCAGATACCATTTACCACTTTACAAGGTATTCTGAAGGTTTTAGTTTTAGAAGTCCTCCGTACATAGGGTTCCTACAATCTAAGATCAATATGGCTAATAGGCCTAATTTATAGGACTGTCTACAACTTAGTAGAAAACTTACTCAAAACTTAGTCTCACTGATTGGTATGAACTCAACCATCAAATTATGTTAGGATAAGACTAAACCCTAATTTGAAATGTACTTATTCCATAGTTTACTTTCTTCCCCTGCATAAAACATGCCAATTCTTCTATCCTAAACCACTAATCGGGCACTGTCAACTCGCCTAGGGCTTAGTAGTAAAAATAGCTATCCAATTTTCTAAGACTCCTAATCCTAAAAATATGTACACTAATGACTCCCCTAACATTTCCATCCATCCTTATGTGTTTCCCATGGTTATATTTCATGGGGGAGCCATAACTTTACTGACTGGTCAGGACATGACCAGTGGACTCACTAAACACAAAATAATTTAACTAAGACCTTATACTATCTCAAAATGACTAACTTAATGAATGAACAGTGTTTTTAAATATCCTAGGAAAACAAAAAAATTATTATTTTGAAGCTTTCAATCCATAAGATGACATTGTCACAATAAAATGCACGGGTTTCTCAGAAAACCAGAATTGCAGACTGTATTCCTCCCTCCAAACTTGTTACAATAAATGACTAATACTTAGATTCAAGTCCTTGGGTAACATTAGATTCCATCTCCATGATTCTAGGCCTTGTTGGTCGATTCCCCACTCCTATTCATAAGGGGATCCAAAGATAACCGAGGTGCATGCAACATTTGCAATAATTGCAAATGTTGTCATAGCAACATTTTAGCAACTTTTGGCATCTTTTCCATTATGCCTTCTCCCTAAGTTTTAGGACCTCTAACCTCTTCATTTAGAGGATTCAAGATCATTAAAAGTCTCAAGGCATCTCTATGTCCTCATTTATGTGTTTAGGACACATTCATGACTCAAATCCAACATTTAGCAACTAAGCCTAAGTAATTGAAAAATACTAACAATGGCTATTGTTGTGACCTTAGTCCTAATGAATAACTCACCTAGCCCACATGAAATGACCTTATAAGGTCTACAAAAAACCTAACTATCTTCACTTGGCCAATGTCAAGTACAAGCTAAAAAATGATAAAAACATGGAGGTTAGCCTAGGTGTGCTCCTACACTATCCTCCCCCCAAAAAAATATCAATCCACCCTTGGATTGAGGATGCCTGGATCAATCCCCATCTTCTTGAACTCTGGTTCTTTTACCCATACTACATTAGCATCCGTTTGATCATGCTTCTTTATCAAGTGTTCCTCGTAGGCTTTAGTTCTAGTCTATTTGTAGGCTCTAGTATCCAATACAGTGTCAACTCCTATGACTGTAACAGGGGGTAATTGATGTTCTTCCACATCCCTGATTACTTCTTGGAGATTCTGATCCATGTCTTGTTGTGGCCCTTTATAATGGACTAAGTCTGCAATGTTTAAAATAGTTGACAGTCCACTGTCTTCTGGGAGCTCAACTCTGAATGCATTCTCTCCATATTTAGCTAAGATAGGACAAGGGCCTATCCTTCTCATCTACAACTTGTGAGGGACTCCCTTTTGAGGTCTTGATTTGTTAAGATGCACCATGACCATGTCACCCACTTTGAACTGAATAGTTCTCTTACTCTCATCAACCTTGGCTTTATGTTTCATGGTATTCTTTGTCAAAGTCTTCCAGACTATTTCATGTATCTCTTGCATTGCATAGGAAAAATCATCTGCATATCCAATTTTCTTCACTCCATCCTTCAATTCTCTCAACTCATAGACTCCTCTAGGATGTAATCCATATACTATCTCAAAGGGTCTCTTCCCTGTTGATCTATTGATGGTATCATTGTAGGCATACTCTTCTTTCCCAATCAATTGATCCCATTGTTGTCCATACTCCTTGGTCAATCATCTTAGTATATTTCCAAGGCTTCTATTCACTACCTTGGTCTGACCATCAGTTTGGGGATGGTAGGCAGACCCAAAGGATAAATTAGTGCCTAATCTTTGCCAAAGAGTCTTCCAAAAATGACTCATAATTTTGGTGTCTCTATCAGACATAATGCTCTTAGGTAACCCATGGATTCTTACTATCTATTTGAAGAAGAGAGAGGCTATTTGGCTGGCATCATTAGTTGTCTTACATGGCACAAAGTGAGCCATCTTACTGAATCTATCGACAACTACATAAACACTATCCATGCATTGTCTTGTCTTGTCTAACCCAACTACAAAATCCATGCTCAAGCAACCCGAAGGCCTAGTGGGAATAGGTAGTGGTTGGTAAAGGCCAGCATTTGAAGAAGTACCCTTGGCTCTTTGACATACAATGCAGTTCTCCACATACCTCTTAACTTCAAGGTTCATTCTTCGCCAATAGTAGAACCTTTGAACAAGTTCTTGGGTCTTAGTGATCCCAAAGTGACCACTCAATGCACCCTTGTGCTTTTCTTGGATTAAGTTCTCCTTAATAGACCCTCTAGGGACACACAACTGATTTCCCTTGAATAAAATATTACTTTACAAAGTGTATTCAGCATACTTACTATGAAAATGGTTTTTGTATTCAGCACATACCTTATAAATGTCTACAAAATCCTCATCATCAGCATATAGATCTTTGAAATGATCTATTCCCATTATCTTCAACTGAATCTCTTGGATTGTAAAAGCTCTTCTAGACAATGCATCTACCATTTTATTGAGGACACCTTTCTTATGTTTGATATTAAAGGTATAAGATTATAAGTATTCCACCCATTTCATGTGCTTGCGGCTCAACTTCTCTTGAGAATTTAGAAAACTTAAAGCTTGATTATCCGAGTAGACTATGAAATCCTTGGGGACTATAAGTGTCTCCATTTCCTTAAATCCTGAACCAATACATACATTTCAAGGTCATAGGAAGAATACTTCCTCTTGGATTCACTCAACTTTTCTGAATGAAATGCTAATGATCTGCCCTTTTGGCTTAGGACAGCTCTAATAGCCACATTGCTTGAATCACACTCAATGGTGAAATCCTTCTCAAAGGTTGGCAAGACTAAGATAGGTTGGGTAGAAATCTTTTCTTTCAACAACTTAAAACTCTTGGTGGCTTGTTCATTCCATACAAACCTTGTCTTCATTCCTCCTTTGATTGTGTCCAATATAGGAGCACAAATAGCACTAAACTACCTTATAAAATTCCTATAATACTGAGCAAGGCCATGAAAAATTCTTACCTTTTTTTTTGTTCTTGGGGTAGGCCAATTCGTCATGGCTTCCACTTTACTCTTGTCCATTTTCAGATTTCCATGAGAGAGAACATATCCAAGGTACACTAGCTCTATTTTGATGAACTCACATTTCTCCAAGTTGATCATCAACTTCTCTTCATGCAGCTTCTTGAAGATAGTCTCAAGGTGTTGAAGATGATCCTCTCTTTTCCTACTATAAATCAGTATATCATCAATATATACTACTATAAATTCTCTAATGTAGTCTTTGAGGACTTCATTCATGAGCCTCATGAATGTGGAGGGGGTATTAGATAGTCCAAATGGCATGAAAATCCATTCATACAAACCTTCATTGGTTTTGAATGTTGTCTTCCATTCATCTCCTTCATGTATCCTAATTTGGTTATAGCCACTTTTCAAGTCTATCTTACTAAAGTACTTAGCTTCACCTAGACAATCCATTAGGTCCTCAATCCTAGGTATGGGAAACCTATACCTAATGGTTATCCTATTTATGGATCTTGAATTAGTACAAAGTCTCCATGTTCCTCCTTTCTTTGGTTCTAGGACAGTAGGTACTACACAAGGGATAATTCTTTTCTTGATAAGGCCTTGGTTAAGGAGTTCTTCTATTTGCCTAGCAATTTCCTCATTTTGTTGAGGTGTCATCTTGTAGGCTGCCTTATTAGGTAGGGTAGCTCCAGGTATGAAGTCTATCCTATGAATTATGGCCCTTGTATGGAGTAATGCTGATGGTTGTCCATCACTTACTATGCCTTCATAAGTCTACAACATACTTTGTATCTCCTTAGGTATCTCTAATTTATTGTCTCCTTTTTCTTAATTCTTTTCTCTTGGTCTTAGCACCAATGCATAGCCAACTCCTTCTCCTTCTTCCATGGCTTCTATGAATTCCTTTTCACTCACCATAAGCACATTAGGACCTGTTGTCTTAACATATGCATCTTCTAATAATGATTGGATCTTGAATGTTACTTTATCCTTCTTGAATGTATAGGAGTTCTTCACTCCATCCCTGATAGTTTGGCAGTCAAATTGCCATGGCCTGCCTAGGAGAAAATTCCATGCATCCATGGGTAGAACATCACATAGAACCTTGTCCTTATATCTCCCTATAGAGAACTCTACCCATGCTTTCTCGTTGACTAAGACATGTTTTCCTTTATTGAGCCATGTGACCTTGTAAGGATGGGTATGAGGTATCCTTGTCATGCCTAACTTGCTGACTACTTCCCCTGACAAAATATTGTCAGTGGACCCTAAGTCTACAATGACTCTACATACTTTTCCCATCACCTTACATTTGATTCTGAATAAGGACCTTCTTTGGCTTGGCTCCTCCTTGATTGGTTCCTTAATCAATGTTCTCCTCATCATGAGGTTCTCACCTTCCTCAGAATTTAGTGGTACCTCAGATTGTGTCTCTGCAGCATTTGTCTCTTCATGAACTAAATTAGTTCTATTGTTACCTTCTTGAGAAGTACTACCCTTCTTTGGACACTTATAGGTAGGGTGTCCCATTTGGTTGCAATGGTAACATTTCATATTGGAAAAGTAATTGCCTCTTCCTTGTCCACCACTTCTACCTCTGAAACTTAAGTTCCCTCCTCTTCCACCTCTACTAGAAGTTCCCTCTTGCTGCTTAGTGTACTTGACTTCTCCTTGTCTCCTTTATTCTTAACTTCTTCCACCATAGCCACCTCTTTATCATCTACTATCCCTTCCTTTACCTCTTCCTTTGGAGGTTTTCTCTTTCTTTCTTTTGCCTTTCTCCTCTATCTTCAAGGCCATTTGATAACATTGGTGAATGGTCTTGAAGTTCACAAGACTCATGTCCTCTTGAATAGACCATTTGAGTCCATTCAAGTATCTAACTAGCTTGATACTTTCATATACCACCACTTGTGACCTTAAGCACAACTTTTGGAACTCTTCGGTGTATTCTCAGACATCCAAATATTTTTTTCTAAGATTGTGTCTTCTCCTATGTAGCTGAACCTCATAATCATCAGGTAGGTAAGACTGCTTGAACTTAGTCACCATTCCCTTCCATGAGACTATAGGACTCTTTCCTTCTTTCTCCCTTTTAGTTTGAACAAAATTCCACCATGTGAGAGTTGATCCTCTCAACCTTGACTTGGCCACACTCACTTTTTGGGCCTCTATGATACCTTCACATTTGAAATGGTTCTCTATGTTGTCAATCCAATCCAAAACTGAATCTGGATCCATTTGTCCACTAAAAAGTGGCACACCCTCTAAAGCTTTGCCACTTAAAGCCTATAATGACTTTATGAAGGGTTCTTAATCACTAACAGGGTCAAGGGTTTGAACTTCCTCTTCTACATACACTCCCTTTTCCCTTGGTTCTTCTTCTTCTTTCCGATCTATCTTATCTTTCATCTTCTCAGCTTTGTCTTGGACTTCTCCCAAGAGTTTCTCCATTTGAGACAACCTTTCTCTTAAAAACTTGTTGTCTTCTTCTTGCTCATCTGCCTTTTTGGCTAACTCAGTGTTAGTCACCATATCTTTGTATCCTACTAATCCAAATGGTGTATTCTCTCCAACTGATTCAGTAGGCTGAAACATCCACCACAAGCCTGATCTCAATCAAGCTATGATACCAATATGATGTAAGTGTTCCAATGGCTTGCTTGCATAATTAACTAAGAATATTTTCTCTATCTTCTTCAAGGATCCTAATCTCCTCTAGGTCCTTATTAGGCTTAGGTGATTAACTAAGTCCTAATCCCACTCTTCTTCAATAGTCTCACACTTGTGCTTCACCTTTGAAAGACTAACACCCTAGTAGTTACTTCAATTCTTCTCCAACACTTAGAAGGATCTAAGTGTCAATTCCACTCTAACATCCATGAATCATTGCAGGGGTGCCCATCATCATGTAGACAATCCAGTTGATCCTATTTGAATCCATTTTGATGGATCTCTTAACTCTTTGTAGTCGAGTCCAAGTTTATGTCTTCAAGAGGCCTAATTGGGCTTATTCCCTTATAGCCTTTCAGAGTGTATTTTTCTCACTTCTTTCAAAACTTTCCCAAATAAGTTGAAAAACCCATCACACATTCAGATACCCTTTACCACTTTACAAGGTATTTTGAAGGTTTTAGTTTTAGAAGTCCTCTGTACATAGGGTTCCTACAATCTAGGGTCAATAGGGCTAATAGGCCTAATTTCTAGGACTGTTTGCACTTTAGTAGAAAACTTACTCAAAACTTGGTCTTAGTGATTGGTATGAACTCGACCATCACAATATTTTAGGATAAGACTAAACCCTAACTTAAAATGTACTTATTCCATACAATACTTTCTTCTCCTACATAAAACATGCCAATTCTTCTATCCTAAACCACTAACCGGGCACTGTCAACTCACCTAGGGCTTAGTAGTAAAAATATCTCTCCAACTTTCTAAGACTCCTAGTCCTAAAGATATGTACACTACTGACTCCCCTAACATTTCCATCCATCCTTAGGTGTTTCCAATGGTTAGATTTCATGGGGGAGCCATAACTTGACTGATTGGTCAAGACAGGACCAGTGGACTCACTAAACTCAAAATAATTTAACTAAGACCTTATACTATCTCAAAATGACTAACTTACTAAATGAACAATGTTTGTAACTATCCTAGGAACACAAAAAAATTATTATTTCAAAGCTTTCAATCCATAAGATGGCACTGTCACATTGAAATGCACAGGTTTCTCAGAATACCAGAATTGCAGACTGCATTCCTCCCTCCAAACTTGTTACAATAAATAACTACTACTTAGATTTGATTCCTTGTGTAACATTAGATGCCATATATATGATTCTAGGCCTTATTGGTTGATTCCCCACTCCTATTCATAAGGGGATCCAAAGATAACCAAGTTGCATGCAACATTTGCAATAATTGCAAATGTTGTCAAAGCAACATTTTTGCAACTTTTGGCATCTTTGCCATTATGCCTTCTCCCTAATTTTTAGGACCTCTAACCTCTTCATTTCGAGGATCCAATATCATTAAAATCCTCAAGGAATCTCTATTTCCTCATTTATGAGTTTAGGACACATTCATGACTCAAATCCAACATTTGGCAACTAAGTCTAAGTAATTGAAAAACTACTAACAATGGCTATTGTTGTGACCTTAGTCCTAATGAATAACTCACCTAGCCCACATGAAATGACCTTCTAAGGTCTAGAAACAACCTAAATATCTTGACTTAGCCAATGTCAAGTACAAGCCAAAAAATGATAAAAACATGGAGGTTAGCCTAGGTGTGCTCCTGCACCAACATATGAAAAAAATGAGAAAGAGAGAAGCATGATAGGGTTTAGTGGTCTATTTATTTCCTTTAAGAGGTCTTCTACATTTAGGAGTTGATCATCTGCTTCATTTGAGTCTTCCTATCTTGGTCTTGTTTTTTTTTTGTCCTACATCTTGGGCATTCTTTTAGTCATGTATCCTGCATCATGGAGGAAAAGATGTTAGATCCAAGTCAGATCTAAGCAATACATAAAATACCTAAAAGCACCATACATCAGTCAAACTTCCTGAGCTACATATTTTGTAATGACATCAATGCAATGGAATGGTATACATTTACATTAACATAATAATAACATCAAAGAGACATATCTTTGTGAAACTCTTTGCTATATTTGAAAGATACAGTGAGTGTCACGAGTTCATGCTCAAACCTCAGAATATACATTATTAAGGAATCAAATAATCCTAAGTGTTCATGAATTCAGCTAAGCGAAGATGCAGAAGGAAGAGAAATGTAGTACATGAAAGTTGCTACAAGGTGCATACATGTTGTTACATATTCAACACTATTGATGCAAATATGCATAATACAGTAATGATGCTGGAAGATGCATATGCAATAAAAGATGAACTACAATAAAATAATGAGGTAACCCTGTCATTCAGCTCAGGACAAGTGAAGGTCATTTATAATACTGTTTGAAATGGAAGAAGTATGCATGTGTAATGAACTACATAAATAGTGTTGTTATTATGCATAATCAAACAAATAGTGAAATACTTCCAGTTTGACAAAGATGCCCCTGTCTCCATGTATTAAAATGACCTTAAAAATGGTGTCATAATCATTTAAAGACATGGTTTTAAATATTCAGCAGAGCCAATAAAAGATGGAGTTCATCTCAATAGACAGTGGGGATGTATTAATCAGTAAATGCAGAATTATCAACATCTACGGTTTCAAATTTCCAGAAAAATATAGCATTCATGTTTGAAAAAATGTGAAGGTTCAGTGCATGTAGGTGATGGTGTTGAGTAGGTACCAAGATGGGGAAGACTCAACGCTAACAACAGCGATTGTTACATGCATATGCAGGGGCATTGATGTTCATGGTGTCACTAAAGCACATGGACAATGTATGTTCTAACATAATTGATATCAAGTAAAAAGAAAACACTGTTGTTTATGAACCAAAGGAATTAAATAGAAGTCCCTTCAAAGGTAAGAAGTAGTAGGATATCATCAACATGAAGGTAAATAATCATAAAAGCTCCCATTCTACTATTACTATGAATATATAGACTAGAGAAAATAGTGTTATCCAGGATTGACGGTAAAAAGATGTACTTTAGTGTTAATTAGACTAAGCTCATTAGTGTGTGTGGATGTCATGAGCCTGTACTCGAAACCCACAGACACCAAAACTGTAGGAAAAAATAAAATGCATATGTATGGATTCAAAGGGAAAATAATGTTTCTTCCTAAAGTTGAAGCGACCAAGAAACAAAGATATACACGTTGGAGGACATTGAGATGAGATTTTATTATTGGTGATATCGAGCTAAAGACAACATCAACAATGTCATGCCCAAAACTAGGGCAAAACACACAAACAATTTTTATTTTTAAAACACAAGTACATACAACTAACAATGGATGTGTTGAGGAAAGGTGATAACATGGTGAAGTTAATCTTCAAGTTTCAAGGTATATTCATAGATTAAATTAGGGTTACACCACATATGGATGCAGAGTTGGAGCATCAACTTGTTGTATGGGTTACATGAACTCTTGGGTCAGGTTGAGTTAACTATGGTTTTATGTTTAACCACGTGTAGTATCATGATGGTAATTAAATTGATAAGATCATGTGTTGAATTAGGTTGACCTAGCAAATTAATTTAATTCTTAACCTTGATTACAACTTAATCCATTTAAATCTAGTACTAATTTCTATTTTGACATTAACTACTAACATCTATAAACAACCCCGATATAACTATTTCACAAACACAAGTTAACTAATAAAAGAGAATTAAGCTAATCTCAAGAATTAATATGGATACCTTTCTTAACTACCCTTGGACCCACTTAAACATATATATTAAAATATCCACTAATATAAGGACTAACTAAATTCTACTCCCTTTTTAAACAAACATACATGAAACATTTACCATTTGACATAATTAAAATTTAATAACAAATTCACCATATCAAATAAACTATTAATTTAAATCTAATAATCATAATCTAATCTAATTTCCTAACTTACTAATATCAATTCTAATTAAATTCTCCCCTTAATAAAGAAAAACACATGCAATCCCAATTCATTAATCCCCTAACAAAAAATAAATTAACCTTTAATAAAATAATTAAATTAACTTCTTAGTAAAAGCAATTTAATCTCTAACCCCTTTGGACACATGAGCAATATATATTCCAATAACATAATACAATTAAATTAACTATTAACTAATACTAATGATTCAATTTAATTAATTAACCATTATAAAAAAAGACTATAACTCTAAAAGGTTGATTTAATACTAATTAAATATAAACATGTTAAGAAAAATCTATTAACTACTAATCCTAGCCAACTAGTCTAGCTAACCCTACTAATCTAACCTATTAACCTAAACAACCCTACTCACCCTAACCTATAAACCTAGCTAAGTGTCACATCACCCATCACCCCTATGTCCAAGGCACAATTGCCAAGTGGGTGGGGTCTTGGGAATCCAAAGCCTACCCTCAAGACCTGTGAAATATTAAGGAGGAAAGCCTTTTAAAAAGGGAGTGCATGTATTTAGGAAAGGTGGGGACCACACCAATGTTTCCCCCATTCCAAAGCTAAAACTTAATGTAAACTCAACCAAAGGCAAGAGAAGATTTCGCATGGTAGGTGGTCATGTTAGCAGCTAGGGGATGACAGCAAGGAGGAGGTGGCGTGAGTCTTGGGGTAAATGGTGATTAGACCAAGCAACTTTCATTTAAAATTTTTGTTTAAATTTCCTTTCAACATTGAACCAGTCCCTTCCTATGCCAAAACCAAGGGTAAAAAGGTAAGGAGAAAAGGTATGTGTGGGGCCCACGGGGATAGGTGTAAAACATTAAGCCTCCCTATTAATTTAAACTTATAAATTAGCACTAAAGGGTAATTAAAGGGGTATTTAGGGGGGTAATTAAGGGAGTTTAGTGAGGGAAAAAAAAAGGGAATATTCTCTATGTAAAAGGGGAATTAATTCCCTCCCCATACATTTTCCAGAGAGCAATTTTGCTCTAAAATCTGAAAAATACTTTTGGTATAATTTGGTTTTTTTTTTTTTGCTTCTATCATGTTGATTATTGATTTTCTTTTTGGAGTAGTTATTTACAAGCATTTGATTTATTTATTATTGCATTACACTATTTGAACTATATATTGATTATTAGTATTAGTTCATTTTTACACTAATATACTAACTTGTTCGATTTTCTATTGCTAGCAAGCTTATCTTTCCTTCTCAAGGATTCGGGTTACAATGAAAATTTTAAGGTTGAGTATTGAACCTAATGCAATAAAATTCATATTTCAAAAGGAATAATGAAGTTTTTTTTTTAAACTTGAAAACTTAAAATCAAATACATTATAGAGATTACAAGATTCCTAAATCTACAAGATTTCTCATGCTATGAAAACTATTACATAATGAATAAGAGCTTTTCACATTTTACTTAACAAGCTTTCAATATGGAGATTACAACACTTAATAAGAAATGAAACTTAATACATGGAGAAACCATGAAACATTAAAGTTGCTCTCACAAAACTACACCAAAATAGAGATTTATCCCAAGCTTTATCCACAATCATCTTGACTTCAAAACTTGCAAATACATGAGAAAAACTATAGGAAGCTAACCTCCCAACCAAGATCTCAAGGAGACCACCCCCGAGCTTGGAGAAGCAAGGCTAAACAGGTAACACATCCAAATTCTCACAACCATCATATATGCACAACACAACAATTAACTCCCAACAAATGCTTCACAAATGAGTTTTCCAAACCTATTGAAGTAGGGTGAAGGCGGGCTTTTCCAAGGAGGAGAATGCCATTGCCTATTCAAAATTTTGAACAAGAGTTTTTCCATTCCTTTCTAAGGCTACATTGACATTCCTTCCATATACACATTTGGTCATTTCCTCTTCAAGGTGAAACCACATACATCTTTCATCCAATCTTTCCTTATCTCCCCAAAAATTAGGATCAAATACAATGGCATGCAAGGGCCCATACACCTTGCATTTTCTCCCTCTTCTCTCCATGAGAAAAGACTCTCACTACAATGGAAAGCCCAACTATCCCCTTCACCTAAGGCCACTTCTTCCTTTTCCAAGGGTGAGTAATGCCTTAAAAACCTATGAACATCACTCCCAATCCAAAGAAACAAGAAATGATACAAAATCCAAATGCATCCCCAACCCAACACACAATAACAAGATCTACATACAATAACACTATACAAGATTTACATATATGAACTCCATACAAAATTTACATATATGAACAC
>MU224364.1:1323502-1360554 GCA_018584345.1 Thuja plicata
ATATATATATATATTCAATTCATACTTAGCAACATAAATCAATAAGAAGAATTAAATTCTTAATTAAAATTTTCATACATAAATGTTTAAAACATAATAATTCCATAATCATCATGACATAACAACCATGAAATAATCAAGTCTAATCATGATCTGATCTTTTCATCAATTCACCTATCTAAACATGTATAATCAAAATCAACCACATGTTCTAGGTCTAATCCATATCAGAATGTAATCCATACAATATAATCATCATCATAAACATAATATCTTGAGTCTTTGTCAGGATAATCAAAAAGAATATCAATATATCAAAACATAAAGTATCAAAGTGTGATCGAACAATAATGATATGATGAGTCAGGGTGAGGCCTCACAAACAACAACCATGGAGGCATAATCATTTTAAAAGCCATAGTGAAGGCCGAGTTCTTTCAAACAAAATAACTCAATGCTATAAAAAAAGACAACATATAAATTGCAGATATCTAGTAGAGACAAAGAAGCTGATTTCATATCTTTAATCACAACAGATAATGAGTAGCATACTACTAGCAGATGGAAATAAACAAAAATCCATATCAAATGCATTTAATAAACATAGCAGTAAAGAAATGTGGTGTTCACTGTTAAACAATGACATCAACAACAATTTTAAAGGAAGGAAGGAAAAGACAGAAAGAGGTAACTTATCTTAAATTTGTAGCATGCAAAGATCAAATGAAGCTCCAGTATCATTGCAGGTTGAGTCCCACATTACAAGGAAAAGACCCAATTAAAGAAGCCATCAACACTCTCAGTTCAGCCCAAGATTCATGCTCAAAAGAGGAGAAGCTTCCAGTAAATGCCCAATAACAGAGAAATCCAACTCATAAATGCAAAGGAGAGCCTGAGGTCAAGTCCATAGCTCTATACCTAACTGAAAATAGAATCACGGGCTTCTTGTCCAAATGCAGGTACAATGCCATGTGTATGGCATCAAAGTCCAGGTTCCAAACAAACAAACTGTAGGTACAAAGAGTTAGAACTCTCTCAAAACTTCACGCTATTACCCGCTATATGGATAACTCTATATTTTCATGGAAGAAGAGCCCGAGCTCAAAGCACCTTCATTACCTGCAGATGCCAAGGATTCCATACATTAAGGTGTAATAACTCCATTTTATAAACTGATGCCAAGTCTTAGGATAACTATGGTGAACTCCAACAAGCATCCAACAGAAAGAGTATAAGAAGAAGTAGCATGGCGACACAAGCTGGTAGGTTTTTGAAACCATTGAAGTATAGGGGTTAAGGTCCAGATTAACTACAGTGCATGACAGCTCATACAGATGCCATGACAGCCTCCCCAAAATGCCAAGTGAACAATGATAGATGTTTTTGATGGGTCATGTTGACTATGGTGTTGACTTTAGAGTTAGGTTTTTTATGTCATGTAATTGGGGTTTATGCATTTGGGTTAAATTTTCAAGGGTTTAGGCATGTGCTGTAAGTTAGTGGTGCAGGAGGACCTCTACTACAGGAAGTTTGAAAGCTATTTTCTGTTGCAAAAATTTTGAAAGTTACATGAAGAATAAATGATCAAAAAGAGATCAATATGTTTGAATGTAATATGGCTTTAAGCCAATTTGATGTAATTAGATTCCATTGAATGTAATGAGTCCTAATGTATAAAGGATGAAAGGATGTAATAAGAGTTTATTGCCAAAGGGGGCATAGTAGACCTAGAAGGCAAATAGGTTATGTCTTAGGTTAGAATTTGTGAATTTAATGTTGTGTTAAGGTCCTACATGGACATAGTTTTAAATTCTTAGAGTTTAGAGGGTCAATAAGAAAATTTTGAATGTTTAAAGATTTTTAATGTAATGGTTAGGTGACAAATGGATGCAAAAGGATAAAAATAGCTTACCTTGCACGCAGAGGAATCCCAATCATTTGGGATCAGTTATGTAAGTGATTCTATTACTATGTAAGCCCAAGAAGGAAAGAGAGGATGAGAGGTGAGGAGAGGAGGATGAAATGTAAGAATTATTCTCTGAGATGTAAATAAAGTTCTAATTTTTTGCAGGTTCAATTGGAGTTTTTATCATAGAAAATTGGGTGTTGTTGCGGGGGTCATATCTACTAAACCCACATTTTGATCTTTCTTAATTGTAGGTATGTTTGAGAAAACCTAATTAAGCCCATCCTCAATGGAGGGATTTTGAAAATATTATGTTTTTCAAAATTTATTAATGTCTGTGTACAGGTATAGTGAGGGGCAGTGAGTTGCAAGTTTTAGGTGATTTTCAAGATGCAAGCACTAGTACTAAGTGCCTCTGCATCAAGTGGTATCAGAGTGAGAAAAAGGTCTGGGGTTTGAAATATTTAGAGTTATTTTTTTATGCTTGGCATTGAAGTATCCTCTGAGAGTGTTTCAATATGGTGGCTCAAGATATGAAGAATCCTAGATTGATGTGAGAAGATGGCAATGACTAGAAGTGAGAGAGAGTTAGCCAAGTTACTGAAGGAATAATTGGCTGAAGGAAGAAAATAAGATGAGAAGAAAAGAAGAGCGGATGTAGAAAGAAAGATGAAAGAAGAAGAAATATGGAGGCAAGAAGAGTTGAGAAGCTTGAGGAAAGATTTGGAGGAGTAGGAAGAAGAGAGAAAGGAGAGGGATGAAAAGTTAAGAAGCCTTAAAAGAGCACTAGAAAAAGGTGAAGAAAGATTAAAGAAAATTGAGAAGATGTTTAAGGATGCTACAAGTTGGCACTTAAGGGTGAAGAAGAAGGTGAAGTGGCATATTCAGAGACTTGTTGTAGCAACAAGGAAGAAAATAGAGGTTGAAGAAGAAGAGGGTACAAGGAAGGGTACTCTTGATGCACCTATGATTAAGGGTGTAAAGATGTATGTTGAAGTCTTGGTTGATGCTGGAGGAGACAGCATAGAGACAAGTCTAGAGAGGCTTAAGTTTGAGGAATCTAATTTGTGGGATGATTTTACTGCACTAGAGGAAGAATGGAAGAGTTATGGAGGAATTATGGAGGCATATGAGGGAGAATCCTTCAACGAAGAGAATGAATTTTATAGAGATGGGCCATGAGGAGGCTCAAGATATGAAAAAAATTTCTCCTAGCATGGAGATAGGACAAGGTGGATTAGATATGTAGATTTGGGATCATAAATTGGTCTACTTTTTTCCCATGGGAGGCAAACTTAGAATGGAGATGCAAGATTGCATGATGAGGCAGTAGCATGAGAGGATGCCATGGATCATGAATGATGATCTTTTCAAACCAAGGGTGAAGATAAAATGGTTTTATTTTCTCACACTTGTTTGTTTTAGGTTTCCAAGGGGACTTGGAAATATTTTAAAGTTGTGGAGTATGGTGTAGGAGCACCTCTACTGCAGGAAGTTTGAAAGCTACTTTCTGCTGCAGAAATTTTGAAAGTTACATGAAGACTAAATGATCAAAAAGAGATCAATATGTTTGAATGTAATATGGATTGAAGAAAATTTGATGTAATTAGATACCATTGAATGTAATGAAGCCTAATGTATAAAGGATGAAAGGATGTAATAAGAGTTGATTGCCTAAGGTGGCATAGTAGGCCTAGAAGGCAAATAGGTTAAGTCTTAGTTTAGAATTTGTGAATTTAATTTTGTGTTAAGGTCCTACATGGCCATAGTTTTGAATTCTTAGAGTTTAGAGCATCAATAAGACAAGTTTGAATGTTTAAATATCTGTAATGTAACGATTAGGTGACAAATGGAGGCAAAAGGCTAAAAATAACTTACCTTGCATGCAGTGGAATCCCAATCATTTGGGATCAGTTATGTCTATGATTCTATTACTATGTAAGCCCAAGAAGGCAAGAGAGGATGAGATCTAAGGAGAGGAGGATTAGATGTATGAATTATGCTCTGAGATCTAAATAAAGTTATGATTTTCTACAAGTTTAGTTGGAGTTTTTATCATAGAAAATTGGGTGCTATTGCTGGGGTCATATCTCCCTAACCCACCATTGGATCTTTATGAATTGTATGTAGGTTTGAGAAACCCTAATTATGCCCATCCTCAATGGAGGGATTTGAAAAATATTATGGTTTGAAAAAGTTATTAATGTATGTGTAAAGGTATATGCCAGGGGCAGTGAGTTGCAAGTTTTAGGTGATTTTCAAGATGCAAGGACTAGTGCTAAGTACCTCTGCATCAACATTTTGGGGTTACATCTTAGGTGTTTTGGGTTATATTTTGTATTTTTTTTAATATGCTATGTAATATGTTGATATATATATTATAAATATGTAAATAAAAAATATCAACATTAGGAGACCCAAATCTAGGGGGCTTAAATTTGGCCACTAATCATGTGCGTTAGATTAAGGGATATGCTATTAGGAGGGCTTATTGGAGGCTTCATTATGGGTATCATTTTTTTAGTAATAAATGAGAGAGGTGGGGGGGGGGGGGGGAATCAGTGGCCTCAAAAATTAATCCTTAAATCAACCCTTCAAACTTAGTACCACAAATTATATCTCTAGTTATCTTCAGTCCTACAAGATGATTGCCTTGAAATACTTTTGTCAAATTTCTACTTGTCGGAATGATTTGTAAAACCTTCTTCTCTATGTTTACCGATAAGAAGTCCTTCTATTTACTTAAATATAGTAAATAACTAGTGTATACTGATCAATCCAGCTTTACTTAAGTGAAATGAAAAATAATAAAGTATTCACTCATAGACACATAACACATAGATTTTAACGTGGAAACCCTATTAAGTGAAAAACCACTGGGACTGGTACCTCAAATTTTCACTCCTCTAAAGTGATCTCGGTTAAGAGCCAACCCTGTTAAAGGTTACAAACACACTATTAGGCATGACCTTGTTAGAGGATTTAAAAGATTGTTTGTCACTTAGTATCTGGCATCTAATGCTACCATCCTTGATCAAACACTCACTTGGCCTGTCAATAGGTATTTCTCATATCGAGTGCTACTTTGTATGATCAAACTTTTTGATACTCCTTGGGATGTATCTCAGTTACAAAAGACTTTTAAGTCCTGCTCGGCTAAGAGACTTGATGCTTCAATGGTTAAGCTAAAACAATAAATTGATCTGTTCACATATACAACTTGAATTGCAGATTTTCATATCTATTGTAAGTACATTACCTTTCTGATTAATATTGTCAATTCAATACCTTTTCTCCACACTATTTTTCTCTATGATGATGTATCTCTATTTTTCGGTATCTGTAGAATTTAGCTCTTTCCTTAGCTTGATTGATCAGGTTTGAATGAAGACTTTCTTCTCCTTCAGAATCTCTTCAGCATTGATTCTCTTGTCACTCCCCTTCACCACCTTCGCAATGAACTAGGTTGTCTCTTTATAGACATGATTTCACCATTTCTTGGCTTTCTTGATCTTGGTGTGATCCAAAATTCTTGCTAATTATATTTAAAGAAAAACTCCATTTTATCTCGTAGAGATCTTCTAGCTAACTGGACAAAGCAACTTTAAATCCTGTACTTATCCTCAGCTTTATCTTGTCGATTAAGAAAAAGATAAGTGTTAGTTAAGTCTATTTTTATCTCTTGATAGCTAAGCATTTTTTCATTTCTAAACTCTTTGTTCTGTCAGTCAATACTTTAGTTAGTCATCGGTGATAACTGACTATTCCATCGGTGTGACTTCAGTTGTCTTCAGGCTTTCCATCCATCGGGAAACACTTTAATTCTGTCTGTCGGGTTACACTGTCCTTTTCTCATCGGGAACACTATGACTTTGCTCATTGGTAATTCTATGCATTTGATCATCAGGTAACACTTTGACTTTTCTCTTTTACTCTTACCATCGGTGTGCACTCTGTTAGTGTATATAGTCACTTTGTGAATACTTGACTTATATGCATTATTGATAGCATAGCCTTTGATTCATCGGTTCTTTGAAGTCTTTGGCAGTATGTCCATGACCATACATATTATATCAAGTTGAAATCAATGACAATACAAAACATTAACTGATTTAATGTCTTGCATTAACTTTCTTATGTCTCTGTGATCATCAACTTAACATCTTCAAATATTCAATCAATTATAGTTCATCAATCTCTCCCTTTGGAATTGATGGTAACGCACTACATTATCATACTATATTATTGCTAATACAATATGAAATATAAAATTTTAATTTCATCAAACTACCAATCTTATGTACTATAATCGATACAAATGTCTGGTCCTCAATAAGTTCATATACTTCAGATTTGATTCTTGCAGCTTTCCCTCTATCTTCAATCCCTTTATTGAATAGATGTAGAATCTTTCTTTTTCTGATGTGATGCATTATTTTCCTATGTCAAACTCTCTCCCTTTCACTATTCTCTTTTCTTTTGATGTCTCTTGTTAGCAATTCTTTCCCTTTGCATGTACTCTCCCTTTCTGGTTACATCTCTCCCTTTGGATAATGTGCTGGATATAATCTCTCCTTGTGGTCTCCTTGAGGTGATAATGGATAAAATCTCTCCCTTTGACAGCAATGCCAAACAAATTTTTTGACATTAATGTCAAACAAATCCTTTCTATCCATAATATAGTCCTTGAATTTCCCAATCTATCAGCAATACAATAACTCTAGTGCTCAGAGTAGATAAATACCTTTTTGTGTATAGATTTATCTTTCAAATCCATTTCTCTGTTTGCATCAACATGAATGATATTATGATAATATGTAGGCTGATGCAACCTTCTATTCATTTTACTGACCAGTAGACAAGGGTCTGACCCCTAGTCTCTTTCTCAAGTAAACAAATGCATCCTTGGGCAGTGGCTTGGTAAAGATATCGGCTAATTATTCCTTAGATTGCAAATACTCAAGTATCACCTCCTTTGCTTGAACTTGTTCTCTCAAATAATGATACTTGATGCCAATATGCTTTGTTTTAGCATGCATGACTAGATTCTTGGAAATTTTTATTGCACTTGTATTATCACAATAGATAATTACTGGTTTAATAATTTTCATATGCATAAATTCTAGTAACTATTTGATCCATGAAATATTTGAGCAATTTACAGTAGCAGCAACATACTCTGATTTTGCAGTAGACTAAGAGATGCATCCTTGCTTCTTGTTGATCCATGTGACAAGTCTATCACCCATTAAGAATGCTCCTCCAGTTCTTCTCTTTCGGTCATCAATATTTCTAGCCCAATCAACATCGGTAAAGACCTTAAGTTCAAATTTTCCTTCTCTTCTATACCATAAGCCATATTCCTCTATATTCTTCAGATATCTTAGGATTCTTTTCACAGCAGTCATATGTGATTCCCTTGGATTAGCATAAAATCTTGCAACTATTCCTACTGCATGTGCAATATCTGGTCTGGTATGTACAACATACATGAGTTTTCTAATCATTGATCTGTACAAAGTTTGATTTACCTCTAATGACTTGTCCTCCTTTTTCAACTTACATCAAGTTGCCATCGGTGTTTCAACTAGTTTGGAATCTTCCATCTTGAATATTTTTAGCACTTCCTTGATGTATTTGGATTGAGTAATGAAAATACCTTCATCTTGTTGTAGGATCTATAGACTAGGAAATAAATTGATCTCTCCAAACATAGACATCTTAAACTCTTTGCTCATTTCATTTTCAAATGATTTTCATAGCATATCATTACCTCCAAATATGATGTCATCAAAAAATATCTTAGCATTAAAAATGTTAGCATCAATATCTTCCTTCAAATAAAGATTACTGTTTTCACTAGTCCTTACAAATCCAATACTTGTGAGATAGGAATGAAGTCTTTCATACCAGGCTCGAGGTGCTTGTTTTAATCCATACAAGGCTTTGTGTAGTCTACATATCATGTCCATCTTGTCTGGATCAACAAACCCTTTTGGTTTCTCAATGTATACCTCTTCCTCAAGTATTCTATTTAGGAATGCAGACTTGACATCCATTTGGTATACCTTGAATCCTTTACATGTAGCATAAGCAAGTAATATTCTCACTCCTTCTATCCTAGAAATGGGTGCAAAGGTCTCTCCATAGTCAATCCATTCTTCTTGTGCATACCCCTTGTATACTAGTCTTTTTTTATTTCTGGTGACTTCTCCATTCTCATTCAGTTTATTCATGAATATCCATTTTGTACCGATGACATTCTTGTCATCTAGTCTCGGTACAGGTTTTCATATTTTTTTTTTCTGAATCTGCTAAATCTCCTCATTCATATCACTAATCCATTCATTATTATCAAGTGCAGCATTAACAAATTTTGGCTCAAAATCATGAATAAGACATCTTGTGTTTAGAGACTTACTTTTGGTTCTCATACCAGCCTTCTTATCTCTAATGATCTAGTTCTGTGGATGGTTCCTTCTGACATATCTGGAAAGTACAGGATCAATTATTTTTCTATCATCTTAATCATCATTGTGTCCTTCACTCTCATCTTTGTCACTTGGTACATCATCTTAAGCAATATCCTGATTGTTGGTATTTGCAGCCTGATTCTCGGGTGCAATGATTTTTTTCTCGGGAGCTCTACATTTTTGGTTGGGTAGAGTGTCAAGTTCTTCATTGTAAACAAACCTATTGTAGTCCTTTGGTTCTATTGTGCTTTCTTTTTCATTCTTCTCTACAAACTCATCTATCTTTACATTTGCACATTCAACAATTTTGTTAGAGGCTTTATTGAGACATTTATAAGCCTTACTCTTGGTGGAATACCCTAGAAAGATTCCTTCATCACTCTTGGAGTCAAGCTTTCCATTTCTATCATCTTTTAAGATATAACATTGACTGCCAAAATTTTTGAAGTAACTTACATTGGGTGTGTAGCCATACCATATATCATAAGGTGTCTTCTTGGTGTCTTTTTTCAATTGTACTCTGTTCAATGTGTACACAACAGTACTGAAAGCTTCCCTCCAGAATATTTAGGTGATGTCTTTCTCTATCATCAGTGTCCTTGCACAATCAACAATAGATATGTTCCTTCTTTCAACAATTCCATTTTTTTATGGTGTTCTCAGTGCAGAGACCTGTCTTTTGATTCCATGCTCATTACAAAAGGTAGTGAATTCATCTAAAATAAATTCCCCTCCTCTATCTAGTCTTAAGCATTTCAATTCTTTACCACTTTTTTTTTCTACCATTTCTTTGTACCATTTAAACATCTTGAATGCTTCAGATTTATCTTTTAGAAATATTAATGTCATCGTTCTAGAGTAATCATCAAAAAAGAGAATAAAATATCTATCACCATAATAACTCTTTTTCCTCATGGGTCCACATAGATCAATATGGACTAATTCTAGAATGACATAAGATGTACGGGTTTTTCTTTTGAAACTAGATTTTGTCATCTTACCTTTTTGACAATTTTTGCACATGATATTGTTAGGCTTAATCATTATCAGTAAGCCTCTTACATTTATTTTTCTGCTTATCTTTATCATTTTGTCAAAGTTTACATGACACAATATTTTGTGCCACAACCACATATCTTTATTTCTATTCATTAAGAAAGTGGTGTTAGTATCATTCAGATAGAATAAGTTACCTTTTTTCTGCTCACCGGTACCAATCATACTTCCTGATTTTTTGAAGATCTTTGCCTTTTTATTTTCAAATTCTACTCTATGACCTGAATTATTAAACTAAGAAACACTCAATAGATTATAATTCAATCCTTTCACCCAATAAGCATTTTCACATTTTATCAGGTTATTGAACATTATAGTTCCTTTACCTTCAAATGGACAAGGTTTGTCATTACCCATTCTTACTAAAACACCATTGTAGTATTCAAAAGTCTCAAACATTTTTTTGTCACTGGTCATATGGTGAGTGAAGCCACTATTTATGATCCAAACATCATTTTTACTGACTTTAGATATGAGTGCAGTTTCTACATACCTTTCTTCATCATCATCTGAATCATCTTTTACTGCCACAAACACCACCTTGATGTCTTCATCAAATTCAGTGTCAGTATCTTCATCTTTGCATTTTTCTAGGTAACTGGCCTTCTTTCCTTTGTCTTTGTAGTCTCGGGTATCTCTTCTTTCCGAGTTTTAGTTGCTTCTGTAATCACCTCTGTCATAATTCTTTTCAAATGACATGTCATTACTTCTGTCATCTTTTCTTCTGTTAGGAAATCTTGCAACAAAGTGTCCAATCTCTTTAAAATTAAAACACACAAGTGGTAATTTACCTTTGCCTCTCTACATTCTTCTATAAGTGCTTCAATTTCATCAAGATCTTCTTCTTCACTTTCACTATCACTATCTTTTCTCATAGTGTTTTTATGACTTGATTTACTTATTCTCAAAGAAGATTTGGATGAAGACTCTATGTTTGGTAAGACACTATTATCAATATTATTGATCTCAAGTGAAATCAGTCTTCCAATCAAACTATCCAGAGTAACATTTCTATTTGCTACGCCTCTCATTTCTTGTATGGAAGATACTCTAATAGCATAAGTAGGTAGTAAGGTTCTTAGAATTTTACTTACCACTATATCTTCATCTAGTATAGCTCCAACTCCTTAGATAGCATTGACTATTTCTTTGATTCTTGTGTTGTACTGTGTGATGTTTTCACCTTCTTTCATTTTTTAGATCATCAAACTTTCCTCTACGGCTTTTTTCCTTGGCTCTCAGAACATTTTTATCACCACTATGTATAAGCTTCAATTTTTCCCACATCTACTTTGCAGTTGTGCATGTTTTGACATCTTCAAATTCAGCTTCAGAGAGTGAGGAAGCAAGCTCTATCATCATGGAGTTGTTCTCATGCTTCTCTCTCATTTGTTCAACTATGGGTGCTCCTGCGGGCAACACATACTTTGTATCTAAGTATTGAGTAACATCATTTCCAATACCTGATAGGTGGAGTCTTATTCTTCTTTTCCAAGAAGAAAATTTGTCTTTGTTGAACTTGGGCACATCTCGTCTATTCATCTTGTGATCTTTAGCTTGAGCTGTTAAACTCCCTTTCTAAGCACACAAGCTCTAATACCAATTGTTAGTAATAACTGAGAGGGGGGTGAATCAATGGCCTCAAAAATTAATCCTTAAATCAACCCTTCAAACTTAGTACAACAAATAATATCTCTAGTTATCTTTATTCCTGCAAGATGATTGCCTTGAAATACCTTTATCAAATTTCTACTTGTCGAAATGCTTTGTAAAACCTTCTTCTATATTTTTACCGATAAGAAGTCTTTCTATTTACTGAAACATAGTAAATAACTAGTGTATACCGATCAATCTAGATTTACTTAAGTAAAATGAAAAACAATAAAGTAATGACTCATAGACACATAACACATGGATTTTTAATGTGGAAACCCTATTAAGGGAAAAACCATTAGGACCGGTACCCCAAATTTTCACTCTTCTGAAGTGAGCTCGGTTAAGAGCCAACCCTATTAAAGGTTACAAATATACTATTAGGTGTGACCTTGTTAGAGGATTTAAAGGATAGTTTTTCACTTAGTATCTGGCATCTAATGCTACCATCCTTGATCAAACACTCACTTGGCCTATCAATAGGTATCGGGCATATCTAATTCTACTTTCTATGATCAAACTTTTTGATACTCCTTGGAATGTATCTCAATTACAAAATACTTTTAAGTCCTACTCAGTTAAGAGACTTGATGCTTCAATAATTAAACTGAAACAGTAAATTGATTTGTTCACATATACAACTTGAATTACAGATTTTCAAATCTATTGTAAGCACATTACCTTTCTGATCAATATTATCAATTCAATACCTTTTCTCCACACTGTTCTTCTCTATGATGTTGTATCTTTGTTCGTCGGTGTCTGTAGAATTTAGCTCTTTCCTTAGCTTGATTGATCAGGTCTGAATGAAGAATTTCTTCTCCTTCAGAATCTCTTCAACATCTATTCCCTTTTCACTCCCCTTCACCACCTTTGTAATGAATTAGGTTTTCTCTTTATAGACACGATTTCACCATTTCTTGGCTTTCTTAATCTTGGCGTGATCCACAATTCTTGCCAATTAGATTTAAAGAAAAACTCCATTTTTATCTCGTAGAGATATTCTTGCTAACTGGACAAAGTAGCTTTAACTCCTTTACTTATCCTTTGCTTTATCTTTTTGATTAAACAATGATAAGTATCAGTTAAGTCTATTTTTATCTCTTGATAGCAAAGCATTTTGTCATTTCTAAACTCTATGTTCTGTCAGTCAATACTTCAGTTAGTCATCGGTGATAATTGACTGCTCTGTCGGTGTGACTTCAATTGTCTTTGGGATCTCCATCCGTCGAGCAACACTATAATTCTGTCTGTCAGGTTACATTGTGCTTTGCTCATTTGGCACACTATGACTTTGCTTGTCAGTAATGTTGTTCATTTGCTCATTGGGTAACACTATGACTTTTCTCTTTTACTCTAACTGTCGGTGTGCACCAGTGAAAAATTTAATGGCAATTATTTGCCATTTGGTGAATGTCACATGTCGGCGACCCTGGAATTGGCAAATATTTTTCACATATTGGATTGACCTTATTGCCTGACATTTATTAATATTGGTTCCAAAGCTCGGGCTCATGGCCCATTGGTTTATTTCATTTTTCCATTTCTTACACATTATCGCCAATGGAATATAAATTTTGGTCCCCATAAATTTAAAAAATTTGCCTATAATTTCTAAGTGACCCTAAATTGACGGCCTATATTCGCCTAGCATTTTACAGACGCGTGTCTCTAACCGACATCATTTAGCCAAATTTATTAATCATGCAAAGGTATTGGATGACTCATAATCACCTCAAAGATAACAAAAGACATGTTATAATTATGCGGGCTTTGCCAAATATTTATATACCTAATACCTCCCATAAAAATTTTTGAATAAGGATTAGTATTAAAAAATTATGATATCTCTATGATATCTCTATATTTGATCACAGCAAAGTTTCAGAAGTTTTAGACTATTGAGTGCAACTGTATACTCAATATTGCATTGGTGAGTCACGATTGTATTGCTGCATTTTAATTTGAGGCAAAGGTAAGTGATACTTATTCTATGACTATGATTTTCAGTTCATTTACATTATTTTGGAATAGGTTTGAAAAAATGGAGTTTCTTTTCCCTTTCAGCCTGAAATGCACCGCATACTGTTGATCTGTGCTCATCCAATGGTCACTAGCACTATCTCACTATCGCGGGTCCCATTAACTTTTGGCTTGTCATTTGATGTCACTAGGACATGTGTGAGTGTCACTTAATCATTTTAAATTACAAATTCAACTTATTAGTTATTACGTTTAGTAAATGTTATTAAATGTTTAGTTTTACAGTGTAGTTGGATAATATGACACATTGGAAAATCTTATAATCACACATCGATATGACACATTGGCAAATTAAAAATAGCAACTTTCTCTAGACTGATAAAGAAACTTAATCATTTTAAAAATTTAGAATCTCAGTCTTCAGATTTAAAAAATGGAAGTACTAATCCATCGCTTAAGTATATAGTTAAATGTCTAATACAGAGGTAAAGCAACTAATTAAAATATTGTAATCACATAGAAGTCTAAGAATAATTTTTTTTACTCATAAAAGAAAATTGAAATGAAATTGGAAAATTATTATTACTTTTTTTTCAAAAAATTACATTGTATAGTAAAAACGGAAACCTACTAGGCAACTTCTTATCAGTTTAAAAAAGTGAAACTTTGCATGTCCATTGTCAAAAAACTAGGGTAACAGGAATGGGTAAACTAGGGAATCAGGGATCTTCATCTTCCCTTTTGTCTGAGTAGAATTTTTGAGAGAGGATAATCTATGAGAATTCATCAAGCCATGTGTAGTTCAACTTGTCAAATTCATCAAGGTAAAACCATTTCCGGAGAAAATCCTTCCCAAGTCATGCCCATTTCCCGTGTCGCGTTAGTTTCTCATCATTGAGGTTCAACAGAAAGGGTTCTCTGACCACATTTCTGCCCGGCACCAAAAACTTGTGTATATCTCTTGGCCAAGGGATCCTCACCCCTAATTCTACAAAAATAGCAACATTGACATCATCCTTCAAGAATTTCTCTTTAAAAACCTTCCTCAACAACATTAGCATATCCACCTTCTGTCCTCCGAGGTCGAGGAGAGATGCAAAACACCAGGACATAATGTCCATGTAAACATGGTATCCATTGACATTCTCAAGGAACTCTCAACCCAATAAGATCAACACAGTAAAATTTATAAAAGCATCACCACCAACCTCCCTACAAACAGAAGTGAGGATTTCTTCTGAGACATTTCCCGAAAAGGACCTCTAGTCATCTATGGATGTTCATCTCAAATGGATTGGCGTATCTATCTTTAATTCTCAAAATTTTAAAGACCTAAAAACCTAAACCTTAAAACCAAAGGCACAATTTCGACCACCGGTAGCTCTGACTCTTAATCTACCAAAAGCAAACTGAAGAAGAAAGAAACCAGATTTTCTATAAATAGCCCTGACCCCTTGATTGATAGTAGTGATCACAGATACTTAGCAATTAATAATTATTCTTTCTTTAATCATATTTAATGCAATTTCCATAAATGCATTATGTGTATTATTCCTGTGAGAGATTTAAATTGACTGTCCTTAATCTTTCATATCTAAATGTAAATCTTTCCCATAAATGCATGTGTACTATTGACAGTTAAAGATTGAGGTTAAAGAATGTCACTGACAAGGCATTTATTTATTTTTGAGTTCCGAGTTACAAGTTGCAGTTGCACTACCCACCATCCACATCAACAAATAACTAGTAGTAATCAGCCATCATGGTTATAATGCACTTTTTAAGGCTTGATACGTGTCATCATTCTGGTGATTTCCTGTAAAAGTTAGTTTCCTTCAAAAATTTGGCCTAAAATTAAATTACAACCATTGATCTAGGATGATCAAATGGTCTCAAATAATACATTTAACAATATCTAATTAGGTTATGTGTCCAATGTGTGATCAGTTATATTTGCAACAAATAAAAGTGATATTCGATGCACATTGCATTAATTACAATGTTACATTTCATTATTCAGGGGACTTCTTGGAAAACTCTATTTCCTTCATGAAATTGGGCCAAAATTAAACTTTATCCATTGATCTACGATAATCAAATGGTCTCAAATAAGAAATTTAATATTAGTTGGCATTGGCCCACATGACGCATTGATGAGTCTCATCTTTTGAATATCGCCAAATAAAATATTTCTTTTTCCCATAATTAACGATAGATTAGCCAATAAAATAAATATATATTCAAACGACACATACAAATCACCAGTACAAATATTTTTTTTACCTACACAAGAAAATAATTCACCTCATATATTATATTTTTCCCCCACATTAATTTATAATTCACCATGATTTTATGGAATCTTCATTCGACAGGGAAAAAATTGCCTACGCCTTTATATTATTTTCCTAATTTGAAAAAAAAATTTGCCATCATCAATAAAAAATTTTCCCCTAAATTAATGTATGATTCACCATGATTTTACACTTTTTCCAATGAGGGGGTTTCTTAAAGTTATCCCTAGTGTGCACTCCATCGATGTATATAGTCACTTTGTGAATACTTGACTTATATGCATTACTGATAGCATAGCCTTTGATTCATTAGTTCTTTGAAGTCTTTCGCAGTATGTCCATGACCATACAGATTATATCAAGTTGACATCAATGAAAATACAATACATTAATTGATTTAATGTCTTGCATTAACTTTCTTATGTCTCTGTGATTATCAACTTAACATATTCAAACATTCAATCAGTTATAGTTCATCACATTTAGGCCTTAAAATCAAGATAATATATCAGTTGAGGAAGACCTTTTTGGAGGGGGGTTTTGATTTTCAAAATTATCCTTGAGGGCTATATAACTAAACTTCTTATTCATTTATAGGGGTTTAGAATTGAGAGAGAGGATCTTTTAGTGAGCTATTTTGTTCATATAGCCTTCTTTATGTATTTTGTATTCATTTTAGTTCATGTTGAGTATCAATTTTGAGCAAGAGGATGCATGTATTCCTTGCCATTATTCTGAAATTCATTCATGTAACTTCTCACAGATTTTCATAAAGAATAAAGCTGGCCCATTTTTCATACTCCTTGTTATGGTCTTTGTTATCAATCCTCTCCAATTTTCTGCATTTGAAGTGTAATGTACCTATAATATAGATTAGTGAATTGTCTTGATTCCTATTCTAGGTTGTAGAATATAACCTTTTACAGAATTTGCATGTTTTTTGATAGGAGTATTACTATTTTTGGTGAGATCCCTAGTAGTGATTTCCAAGTTAACCTATGTATTGGATAGTGAGGTATTTTGTAGAAATCATTAGGGTATGTCAAGTGAATGTTAGTTTGAACTTTTTTGAAAAATCTGAATCCTATTTGGTGTATCACCTTTCAAGTTTTATTCATTTCAGTTTTAGTTAAGATTTCTCCCTTTCTTTCCAAAAATTAGAAGAGAGCAGTAAATTAGGGATACCCCAAATCCAATAGGAACCGGCCTAGAATCTAGAGATTCCTTCTTATTCAGAGTCCATCCACAACTCAGGAAGGTTTCCATTATTACCATTAAATATTAGTATGCCCCAATGCCTGAGTTAGGGTGGTATTTTTTGGCCTTAACAATTATTGAAATAGTTAAAGGGTGTACAACTTGTAGTTATCACTATATAGTTATAGATTACAAGTTATAGTTATCATTATACAATTTCTAAAGAGATTACATTCTTATATCTAGAGGTCTGTATGTTTCTAATATTAATTTCTCAGTGATAGAGAAAGTCAATTAAAGATGGAAGTAATATTCTTTATACCATTATTGATCCATAGGGAAATTATTCAATCAAATGAGTGTTGTTGCTGATGACAATATTATGTATGTAGGTTCTGTAAGGATTCTCTCATGCTATTAAGTTTGAAGTTGTATAGACTTATTTGGTAGTGTTACTTGGTTATGGAGTTTCTTGATGTTCTAAAAATAGTTCTTTTTATTTGAGAAGTAGTGTTATCTGATAATATTATTAATGGTTAGTCTATGTTCTAGTTCATAAGATTTATTTTGATGTCTTCTGAAGAGTTGTATGATGCTTTGGATTCTAATATAGTGTGTGTGATGTGGCATGCCAGTCATATCATAATGTGTGGTGTTTTAGATACAAATAGTAGATGGTGTGGTTCTTTATGTTGACTGATGCTACACGTTTGATTTGGGCATTGTGCTTGTTTATGTGATTGTAGATCAAGTATTGGGGTATATGAAACATGCTTTTGGTCCTTCTCCTTCTTGGAGTGGATCATGAGTCTAGATTTTTGTTTGAATTCTATATTTAATGTTTGAATCTTTTTTGGTTAAATATATTTATTATTTCACCTATTTTTTATCCAAGTACTCATAATTTTCTCAATGATTAACCCACCCAACGACTCAGTCATGTGGAATTTAATAGTAAAAATTAGAGAGGTCATTCTTCCTAACCTCTCATGGAAGATTAACTTGGGTACAAAGGCCCTATTCTAGCTAGACTCATGGAATGGTCTTCCTCAATTGTCCACTTTTCCAAATCTACAAAGGGATAAAACCTTACTGCAACAGTACTGGGGAGATAGAGTTGGAGATTACTTTACTTGGATTGATGGGACTATGAAAGGGAAAGAACTCTCCCAAATACAAATTCCTCAAGAAGAGAAAAAGGAGTTGGAAGAAATCCTAAAATCCAGGTTCATCTTGATTAATGGTGAAAGAGACAGACTGATCTGGATGAAGATCAAGTCAGGAAAATATGCAGTCAAAGAGGGCTATCAATGTCTAGTCATGACTCCATCCATACCAAATTCCATTCTTAAGTTCACCTGGCATAGTTTCGTCCTTCCAAAAATGGGTTTTTCTTTTGGTTAGAAATCCAAGATAGGATCTTATCCAACACATGGTTAAACCACCTTGGGATCACAGACACATTCCCATGCCCATTATGTGGATTGGTTTTGGAGGACACAAATCACCTTGTAGAAATTTGTGATTTTGCACAAACTATATAGAAATGGGCTCTTAGTAAACTAGGATGGCACAGACCCCTACATACAACAGTTTAGCTGATACTACAAAAATGGCCTCTCTTTCATCAGGAATCTTTCTTCTCTATCATATGGAGAGTTATCCCTACTACAGTGTTCTAGTGCTTGATGGGAGAGAAACAAAAGAATTTTTAGGAAACAATTCTCTCCGGAAAATTTGGTATGCAAAATGGTGGAAAAATATATCACAGAAATGGTAAATGCTCATGTGTCAAAGGTGAAAGTTATCTCTTCCAATTTCACATCATTTGAAAATTCAATTTTAGCCAATTGGCCCCAGATTTCTATACCATTCACAAGTGTCTTCATTGGTAAAATGCCTAAACACCAAATAAGAAAAGATGTCAAATGGATCCCCCAAACTCTTATCAAAGTAAATTGAATTTTGACGAGGAAAGAAAAGGAAACCCAGTGAAAAGTGGTGAGGGTTTTTTTATGAAGAATCCAGACAAATCTCTCATGTTAGCAGTGCATTGTAAACTCCTAGAAGGAACCAACAACATGGATGAAGCTCGCGCATTACTCTATGGGATTAGAATGGCCATTCACCTGGGAGTAAGGGACTTGCATATTTAAGGTGATTCTCTCTTAATAATATCCTATATATCAAAGAAATCTACAATTAGTTGGGAGATAAAATATATACTATAGGAAGTGATTAAAATCCTCTTAGAGTTCACTGTGTACACCCTATCACATTGTTATAAGGAAAGGAACAAACTAGCTGACTGGTTAGAAAATTTGGGGGTCTAGGGTGATGAAGTGGATTTGGAAATGGAATATGTATAGGTCCATTGGAATCAATTGCCAGCCTTCTTAATGGAGGAATACAGTTAGCAACTAGATCAAATGACATGATTTGGATTTTGTTTGGGAATAATTGTTCATAACTTGGCCAGTGCATGATGCCCATTGTTAGTTATAATTAATGTAACATGTGCAAAGTATAATTGGTGGGATTTCAAATTATGACCATATCACAATGGCACATATGAGAGTGTTTTAAATGGCCAAGTTGATTAATGAAAAAATGATATTTTAAGTGAAATGATGAGAAAAGTTGAGGTGTCACTCAGCAAGGCCACTGTTGTGTTAAGAGAGGATGATTTCTTAGGAGTATTATCCAATATATTTATCTAACCAATTGCAGTGCAGGTTCCCAAGATTCTCCTAATCTACAGCTCGTATGGCATTTAGTTTAAGACCAATCACATTCCACCTTCTCCTCATCATGATGAATACATCCATCCTAGAATATTTATCCCCCAATTTCGTTTATCTCCTTATAGTTTTTAAGTATTTTATCTTCCTAATTTTGGGTTAAACAGAGGCGAACATGGATTACAAAGAGAAAAAAATCAAAATTTCTCTACGAATCAAGGGGTGGGAACACCCAGTGTCTGGCCCATACTTGGAGAGACAGATGAAAATTTATTTTAAGCATCTCTCAGTTCATGTCATTGACACAATCAGGGGCATCCTTTGGGATGGTATCCTACTTCTGGACGCTCCTAGACACCTCTTTCATACCCAGGCTGTCTCTGTGTTTTTTGTCCAACTGGTATGATATGGTGCCATACTATGAAGTTTTCTTTCAAATGACTAACAAGCTACTAAAACTAGAATTTTCCACGGAAGGTGAAATCCATATGGCGATAAAAGAAAATCAGCTGTGGTCCTCCAAGGCATGGGTTGGGGGTCTCTTCCCTTTGGTTGACTTAGATAATAAAAAAGAGATAGCTCGCCTTTATGACATCCTAAAGCTTGCATTGGAGGGATGGGATCTCCAAAATCTAAGGAGAGAAATCATCAAGCTCATGGATATTTTACCCAGTGCAATGGTTGTGAACACTTTCCTGCATTTTGAGAAAATCTCTATTGTAATGGCGTTGGTAGAAAATAAAGATAGAGCCCCTTCCCCACACCATTCAACCACTCCAGCATTATCAGCTAATTCAGTCATTGGGAGGGTATCGGCTGAAAGGAAAAATAAAGTGGGTAAAAAGTAACTTCTGGCTCTCCAATATGTTTTGATGGGGACTTTTCTTTTTGGGGCTGGTCTTATCCTTTTTTCTTTCTAAACTTTGTTGTAGTAGTCCCAGATGTGTTTAATAATTTGGTATCAATCAGTTGTAATTTGTATGCTCTATTTTTACATATCGGCCTTTGTGTTTTGAGTAGTAATTTTGGTTGTTTAGGTAAGTTTATAGCTATCTATTTAAGCTCTTTGGTCTGTCTATAAATATTTTGTAAGGGCAAGGATAGAGGGTTTTCTTGTCTATTTCTTTCCCTCTTGAGCCTTTGAAGTACTGTAAACATTATATTAATAAAATATTTTAATGGCCTAGCCATTTTTGCCAAAAAAAAAAGTACTCTTGGCATGAATGACTTTATTGTAATAATATTTATGCCATGGCCTTGTAGTAATATTTTTTGTGACCACTGACCTAAAATTAGTTTTTGGTTGGGTTGACCTTACTTTTGATTGCTGGTTAAAATAGGTTTTATGGGGACCCGAAACCCCTTACAACCATTAAAAAAAGATAGACAACATAAAAAGGACTAAACAGAGATAGGACATAGACCCAACCCATGACACCCAGAACCAAACCAAAAACTAGAGAAGAAAGCCAGAAACCAGCTAGGCCCTCCAACATCAAAAATCCAAAAAATGAAACAACTAAAAAATAGGGTAGCTGTAGGAACTAGGAAAACTCCAGGAGAGTGCCTTCTGCTTTGTTCTTAGATTTGGAGACCTTTTAGATGGCAGCGTTGAAGTTCAAAAGCTCAAAAATTATTTCTTGGATTTTCTTCTTCTTGGCCAAGCGTGTGCACCTTTTTGGACCTGCATCTTCAATTTTGTCTTTTTCATCATCAATATTCACACTTGGGGATCTAGAATCTAGCTCAGATTTAATGGAATTAAAACACTCCATAGTGGAAACCATGAAGATATTGTTATCCCTCATGTGTTTATTCAAAGTGTTCTCCAAAATGTCAAATCTGTCATGCAGAGTCTTCAAAATTTTTCCATCCTCCTTGTTCTGTTTACCTTCAATCCCTACCAACCCATAATATTGATTACCTTGGATAAGATCAACACAAGAATATAAATCTCTAAAGCCGAGATGGAGACTTTTGATTTCCTTAAATACCCATTTCATCAGATAAAATGAGTACAATGACATTGCCTTCATTGTTTGAAGAACTCCAAATGGGGGCTCAATTTTGTCATCCATGTCATCTTGGAGAAGTTGGACATTTCGCTCCTGCATATACACCAATCTTGAGAAAGGAATGTTCCTAGAGGTAGCAAGGATGTTGCCCTTCTCAAAAATGTCATGACCTGAGGTTTCCTCCTCTTTCCTCTCTAACTACACATCCATAACCACCTCAAGCTTCAGAGAGATGGGAATGTCATGCTCTTTAGAACTCACATAATTGACCAAAATAGGAACTTTTTGGCCACCCACATCCTCCTCGGTGACCTCATAATCTTTACCTTTCTCCTTAGCAATATGGGCTCCCAAATTTTTGACCTCATCTTCACCAAAAACACTCATCAATACAGATAGTGACTCCTTACTCTTGTCATCAGAATGGGAGTGGGGGAAGTAGTCTATTCCATCATAACCATCAACACTCTCACCATCCGAGTCCATCTCCATACCTTTATTTTTTTCAAATTCCAATTTTTTAACAGTCGGCTATGTTGCTTCTTGTTCCACCCTAATCATTTTTCCCACTATAGATGAGCCAGAGTCTCTTAGTGAAATAATAAGAGGACTAGAGTCATAAACTTTCTTAACATGCTCTACAATCAGGAGAATCAAGCCCTCATGAAGAATGGGCTTACTTTCCTTATGCCTGTGGTCAGTAATACTATGACGGAGAGATTGCAACAGGTAGAAGGGGAAAGAAATTCTCACCTTATGTTGGAAATGACATAACAACACAAAATGGTAGGAATCGGCCCTTTTATATCCCCCATCAAAAGAAACATACTCCATAACTGCCATAAGCACCTTCACCTAGAATTATTTGATGGAGTTGACATCATAACACCCTCTAGAGTCTTTCACCAGACTATCTACTTCTACTTTATCCTTAGGGAAGTGCTAAATGGCCTTCTGGGATATATTTTTGTCTCTATAGAATTTTATGCCTTTGGTATTTAAACATGTAACCTCAGCAATCAGGTCTTTGGTAATCTTGATAGCCATACCACCGATCACCACAGTACCATCCTTCCATCTTTCCACAAAAGAATTCATGAAAGCATCTTTGGAGCCATGAAGGCACTTGATGTAGTTTGTGAGGTTTATCTTGTTAATCTTATCCCTAACCTCCATTTGGTTCTCCCACTTCTTAAAGTTTTTCAGCTCCTTTCTATTTAGCCCAACCCCCATGTTACCTCGCAAGAACAAGTTCTCACTAGAAATGGTGGAAGCAAAGCAGAGATAGTGCAGAAAAGAAAAATTCAAAAATTTTAAACAGCCACTGAACACGTGTTTGCACTTCACATTCTTGGGAAATACAAGCCTTTCTGTAAGCCTATTAACATCTATTAATGATATGCATAAATTCAAGAAAGGTTTTTGAGATTTTTCAAATCTGCTCATTTTCTATGAGTCAGATCATATGCCAACTTGGATCTTACCTCAATGGTCAAATCACTACCTCCATGCTAGGTCATGATACCCTTGGCCTTAACTACAATGTTAACTAGCACATCCATGTCACAGTTCACTTCCCTGAAGTTATGCGATATGATGACATTGGTAAAAGAGTTAATAATTAAACAAGCCTCATCAAGAATCACCTTGATTGACCATGATGGCTTGGTAATTCCTTTAATGCAATTTAAGATATTCATCAAATCAGCTTTGATCCACACATTCAAGGACATACTTTTATTAATTAATTTTAAAGTTTGCAAAAGAGCCATCACCTCCTCCACGTAGTTGGTTTGGACCCCAATGGGGAATGTCACAACTGCAAGACAATTTTCCTTGTAATCACAGATATGACCACCACATCTAGCAGGGCCCAGATTCCCCTTCATTGCTCTGTCAAAATTGGCTTTAATCCAGCCAATAGGAGGGGAAAGCCAAATGGAATTCTCCCACCTGGATGGAGATTTGGCAATAGATCCAGTTGAAAGTCCATCATTGAAATCCAACATAGCTCCATTGAACACATTACAGTTCTCTCTAATGTGTCTTTTAATCTTTTGAGAAATCACAATCGGAGGCAAAGAATTATCATGAAAGACTCTATAATTTCATTCATGCCATAGTTTCCAGATGATATGAGGAGCGATAATGTTCCATCGCAACCTATCAACAGGAGAAGCTACATTTCTCCACTACTTGAAATTTTTTTCCAGATTGTTTGGAAACACCCAGTGAATATTCTAGCATTGTAAGGTAAGGCACCAAACATCTCTAGAATAAAAATAGTCAATGGCCAAGTGGAAAACTGATTCCTCCACATTTTTGCATAGAAAACATCTGTTCGGCATAATCATTCCTCCTTTTTGGAGATTGTCTATGGTAAGGATCTTGTTGTGCAAAACCATCCAAAAAAAGATGTTAATTTTAGGAGTGAGCCATTTATCCCGTACCTGAGTCTAGAAGGGAAGAGGATCTAGGGGCTTTATCAAGATCTCAGAGGCCGAAGTGACAAAATAGAGACCCTAAGGAAGCTTTTCCCATATCAAATTATCCTCCTTAGAAGAGTCCACTTTCCAGACATTCAAATCCAGCATAAGAGGTTTTAGCAAGAAGTCCAACTCAGTAAGGTCAACCTAGGTCTCATTTTCCTAGTAATCTATGGTCCTCATACCAAATCTTTGTTTACATATTTCAATAAAAGGCTGAATAGAAAGAATGGAATTTAGAGGAAAATCTTTGACCCAACAATCATCCTAGAACATAATTCTCCTGCCATTACCCAATAGCCACTTAGCACCTTTTAAATTCGTTTCCATAGCTTGTTGGATACTGTTACAAATAAATGAACCCTGCACCTTCACTTTAGACTCCATAAATTCTGACATGTGAGGGAATGAAAAGAGATATTTTTTTTTAATAATGTCATTCCATTCTTTATTTTCACCATAGATACGCCAAATTTATTTTCCAGAAGAGCCTGGTTAATAACCTTTAGAGGCCAAATCCCTAGCCCTCCCCACTTTTTTGGAGTACAAACCTTGGCCCATGCCACAAGAGCCAGTCTCTTTCTGTCTTCCACTCCAAACCAAAGAAATTTTCTCTGAACAGATTCAATCACATCTAAAATTTTTCCAGTGATTCTAAATAGACTCATGGCATATATGGGGAGGCTTTGGAAAGAAGCCTTCATAAGTGAGAGTTTTCTATCTTGGATAAGGAGAACTCCCTTCCAACCAGCTAATTTCCTATTGAATCTATCCACAATACCTGCCTAAAAGGAGTCGAAAGGTTTCAATCCCAAAGGGATACCAAGGTAGGTTGCAAACAAGGTCACAATTTCACACCCAATGATTCTTGCTATCCTATTTTGTCTTTCCTTTGGTGTAATTATAAAGTACATAGAGCTCTTGTGACAATTGACAATTTGGCATGTAGCTTAAGAATAAATAGAAAGAGCATGTTCCTAAATAGTACATGACCCCATAATAACCGTGTCATTAATGAATTTCTCATGGGAGAAAGGCCTAGAGGCAGAGGAAGGAATATGACCCTTTAGAGAACCTTCAGAAGCTAGTTTCTAAAAATAATGACCAAGACCCTCTACCAGAATATCAAAGCGAATAGGGGACAAAGGATCACCTTGACGGAGCCCCATTGTGGGCTTAAAGAAATGGGAAGAGGAGCCATTCACAATAACAACAACCATCAAAGTACTGATAAGCTGGGAAACAAGCTGCATCAATTTTTCACTGAATCCAAAGGATAGGAGAACCTTAATCTGAATGTCCTTGTCCACACGGTCAAACACTTTCAAGAGATCAAGCTTCAACAAGAAACCATGGTTAGAGGAAGAGTGGGTAGAATGAATAACCTAATGAAACTTCATAATGGATTCCAAAATTTGCCTTCCAGGAACAAAACCACTCTGTTGGGGAGAAATAATATAAGGAAGGATAGCCAACAACTTGAGAGAAAGAACCTTAGAGAAAATTTTATACATCAAGTTACATAACCTGATCGGCCTAAAGGAATCAACATAATCAGCACTAGGAGACCTACAAATCAATGCAATAAAGGTAGCATTAATTTCCTTAAGAAAATTTCTAGATGCAAATAATTCTTTAACAACATGACAGATATCCCTTCCCACAATATGCATGAATTTTTGAAAGAAGAAACCAGGAAACCCATCTAGGCCCGAGGACTTATCTCCCTCAAAAGAGAAAGAATATTTCTTGATTTCATCAAGGAAGGAATAGCAGTAATTTTTTTTTTGTAGAATCATCCACTAAATAAGGGATAGAATCAAGAATCAGAGCTTGGTTTCCCAAGGAAAGTGACTGATCTTTGGAAAGAAGAGAGGAAAAAAAGTCAACCATAGCGCAAGATATATCTTTATCATTGCTAACCAAGCCAAAGGCTAACCTGAGTTTGGAAATTATGTTAGAGGGTCTATGTTTGGAAGTAGACATGTGGAAGAACCTGGTGTTCTTATCCCCTGCCTTCAACCAGAGAGACCTAGACCTTTTTCTCCAGTACACTTCCTCTTTAGAGATAATGTTACGAGTCTTGACCAAAAGAGTAGTCTCTTTATCCTTAAGGTCTTGAGACATACCTGTCTACTGAATAGAGTCCTAAATGATATCAAGTTCCTTTTGCAAGTCCATCTTGACTTTAAAGATATCCCCGAACACTTCCTTAATCTAGGTATTTAAATATTTTTTATGTACTGGAGTTTATTAGACATGCAAAACATAGTATTCCAATGAATGTTTAAATTCCACCATTCCCAGATTCTCTATTGTAACTTAGGATGGTCAATCCACAATTTTTAAAATCTAAAGTGAATATTACCCTTAACCTTCATTAAATCAGCTACAAAGGAGAGGCGAAAGGGATCTGACCCAACCTTCATGATAGAAGACAACAAGAAACAAAATTTATTACGCCAGTTTCCAAAAATTAGGGCACGATCTAGATGAACCTAAATAAGGTCCTCTCCCACTCTTATATTAGACCAAGTGTAATTAACACCTTGTAGATCAATATCAACAAGAGCTTTACGATTGACAAAATCCATTAGATCAACTCTACCCTCCAGTTGACTCAAGCTATCAACCCCTCAAAACTTGTCATCATCTTTCAGAGGACAGTTGAAATCTCCTATAACCAGCCAGGGATTATCACAGAATGAAATTCTTTGATTTTCAACCATTTTCCAATATTTAGCTCTACCAAATTTGGAGTTAGGAGCATAGATATTAGTGGTCACCCATTCAAAATATGTCTTTATATGGGTAAATTTAATGCTAAAACAATTTACATCATTATTAAGAGTAACACCTGTAATATTATTTTGATTCCAAAAAACAACAATACCTCCTGAGGGACCAATGGAACTGGATCTAGCAACTCCTCCATTTTTGAAGATTTTGATTTTTCAACCTTATCTTTAATCAATTTGGTTTCTTGAACCATCATGATATCAGGTTTATGATCTCTTTCTAGGTTCCTCAACATATCCTTCTTATGGGCAACATTGAGCCCCCTAATATTCCATGATATGATTTTAATTTCTTAACAGGAGTGTAGAAATCTGGGATGGTAAATTGCTTACCATCCACTATATCCTTTTTACTTTCTCTTTCTCTTATTTCTTTCTTTGAGGTTCTACCTGGTGTTCTCTTTTGAGATCCAACATCCACCTTCACACTTTGAACCTTAGAACCTCCATTAGCCCTACTCTAAGTTACCACTCCCTTAGAGCCAGGAGTAGAGAATGTTCTCTGTCATTTCTTTTGTTTCTTCCCCATTTGAGTAGTCCATGGAGCCCCATTCAGATCTAGAATATTCAGATTGACAAAAGGTTCTTCATCACCACTGCCAGATAGAGTGTCAAGAGTAGATGAAGACACCTCCTCATCTGACTTTTCAAGATCACAAGAAGGAGAATCCTCCCCCATTGCCTCACTATCTAACTGAACAATAAGGAAGGCACCCAACTTTGAAAAATGATTGTTCTACAGCCTAGATAGGAACCACTACCTCTACCGACACTTCTTTCATTAGTGAATCAAATATATGTGTAACAGATTCCACTATTTCTCCCTCTTCCAAGTTTAGAATCCCATTTGAATCAACCATGTCACCAAGGCATCCTTCTAGATCAGCCTTGTTAACACTCTCTCCTTTGGTTAAAACCAGAGTCTTCTTCTCCTTCCAAATTAGTTTGTGTTCCTTAGGTGGAATAGGGTCAAGGACCACTCCTTTAGGGTCCTTTTAGACTTATTTCAGACAATTATTTTCCCAATGATCCATTTTATGACACACAAAATAGGAAAAGGGAAGGGATTCAAATTCCACTTCTTGCTCCAGATACCCAGCTTGGAATTGAAGTTAATAACCGAAGGGAGGTTATAAAACTAACAAATATTGACACATATTCTTGCAAAAAATAGATGAGACTTATCTTTAGTCATGGAGTCGACCATGAGAATCTCCCAACCAAAATAAGATGCAAAGCCTTTAAAGACTTCCTTGTTCCAGAAATCAAGGGGCGATCCGGGAAACTTGACCTAGACTTGCATTGCATTAAAGAAATTATCAAAATAATCCCATTTTGGAGACCACTTACAAAATACCACTATTATTCTATTGAACATCCATGACCCTCCACATAGGATAGAGTCTTGATCTTCTTTGTTAGAAAAGAAAAAGGATAAAAACCCCTTAGGTAAAGTAGCTATGTCAACCTGACCCTTCAAAGCCCATTTTTTCCTAACAAAAGATCTAACCAGTTCAATGTTAGGACAAGGTCCAACGAACTTACCAACCAGGGTAAACTCCATTGAAGAGACTAAGAGATCCACTAGAGAATCAGGAACAAAAATGCCTACTTCACCATCCATAAAGCCATCTTTCATGGTTCCAATAACAGGAGAATGATTTCCCACTTGTTTAGCACCCAAAATTTCTGACCATTTTTTGGTTGAATAGGTGTTGACCTCAAAAAAATCATTTCTTTTCGCTACAGGGGACCCCACTAGTGGGTCCTTAGGGACTCTTTTTCTAGAACTAGGCTAGGCCCAAACTCTGAAATATTCTCTCTAACCGTCAGTGGGCCTGAAGAATGAGACAAATCCTTAGAAGGAATCTCAGTAGTACACAACATAGGTGATGCACATGCCATCACAATATGGCAGGGAGGTTGATTCTCCTTTCCACATAGAACAGAGCCTGACACCTGTGAAGCCAAATTTAAAAAAGGTACTGGAGAACCCGCCAAACTTTTAACCATGTTCACCGTGGAATTCTCCAGCCTAGGACCAGGACCATTTCCCGCAACCAGGCCACCATGCCTGGCAGGAACCCTATTGAAATTTGAAAATCCTTTCTCACTTGAAGGCTCTCCCATAGTTGGCAAGGTTAGATATTTCTCTCTCCTAAATATGATTGGGCTGACCTTGTTGTTTTCCCTAATGATCGACATTTTCTATAAATATTTCTTGGGGTTAAGAGAATCATGCAAAATAAAAAATAAAAAGTAATGAAAGGAAAAGTATGAACAAAAATAAGATCTACTAGTAGAGTTCTTAACATAGCAGATTTTGATTGTTCTGGCAGAGAAGTGAAGAACATGATCTTGTGATGTAGTGTTAACAAATTTATGCAAAACAAGTGCATTACGTGGAGGATTTTTCATTGTCTACTTTGAAGAGAAGTATGTATCTTTAATAGTTGGTATCAAGTACATAAATCTTTATTTGTATCTTATTACTTTGGCAGTTAACCTCTTTATGTAAGTTTATGGTAGTGAGTTCCTTTTGATATTGATTTACTAAAGGTAGTGAGCCTTTCTATAGTAGTGAGCTCTTATCCTCTTTGTAATTAAAATACATATATTAGTCATCTATATTTGTGGGAAATTGCTCACCATGGTTTTTCTCAGTTTAGATTTTCTATGTATAAAGATCTTGGCATTCATGTATTGATGTTTTAGGATCTCTGTTTACCAAATAAGTTGTGGAGTATTTTTCTTTGAGAATTGAGTATTTACATAAATTTGATTTATGTTGATACACTCCCCCTCTCTTCATTTCATGTATTTAAATATAGGAAAATGTTTTTCCCACATATTTATTAGCTAAGATAATTAATTTAAATAAACCCTATTTAGTTCTCCTTTTACATCTCTTTGGCATTTTTTAGATGTTGTCACTCAGGATTACACCTTTAGCTTGATGTGAAATATAGCTATCTTGTTGGAAAATGGAAACTCTCTCGGGTAGTGGTTTGCCCTAAAATGAGAGAAGAATCTCTAGAAGACAGGAGGGTTCCTAAATAGTGCTCACCTAAAACTAAATGTGTATGTGGGGAAATGGATGAGAATATATGAATACTTAAAACCTAGATGAGGTGATACACCAATGATTTGTATGCTATTTCAATTGAAACAACATGAATTATTCAATATATACTAATGATTCTCAATACTCAGACAAGTATGCAATTACAAAAGTGTTTCTATGCAAAGACCCAAAACATAGGCTTTTCCAAATTTCTATAAAATAATAAGGCCACAAACAAAGACCTATAATTATAAGTATCTAGATTTGAACATTAAATAAGAAATATAGTTTGAATGAAGGATAATCAAAACATAAAAACAAGGAACCCAAAATATTGCACCTGAATCTATGTGAAGGAGTTGTTGTAATCCTATAATCAATGTTGAAAAATATCTATTACAAAGTGTCCTTACAATCTACCCACAAGTATGCAATGTGCAAAATATGTGAGAAAAAGAAGTCCCCTAAAAAATGAGGTCAAAATAAAATAAATATGTCATAGATCCAAAAGATTTGGATGAATAAGAAAAGGAAACTACCAACAACTGAAGTCTAAGTGATCCTCAAACTCTACCAAATCAAGATCTAAACATAAGTGCCACTCAAAACTGTCCCAAAACTACATTAAGTCCTATGGAATCATGCAAAAACCATGAGAAATAAATTCAAATATTCAAATATATTCTCTAACGTTCACAACTGGCATGAAATACCCCATCGAAGACCAAGATCAGACCCTTTATTAAAATTTAAAACACGGTCATCGATCATCACTTAAATCAACTCGCAAGCAAATAAAACAAGACCTATGGCATCCCTACGTAGCATCTTGGTCCCACTTGACCATTGGTGACCAACCCTGGATAGGTGTCACCTTGTTGTAATGCCACAAATCCTAACCTCCTTGCATCTCCCATTCAAGGAAATGCATCGACCACACAATGAAAATACATCTGATCACACATTATCACTCTTGAGAAACCTGAACCCACGATATCAAAGGGACAATTATCACCTTATCATAATTCCTTAATGATTAATCATTAATTACTTTATATTTGAGATAATTTACCACCACATGATCAAGACATAATTTCTTTACCTTTATCTCATTTCTTAACCTAGACCCATGATCTCATAGCTCGACAGGTGTCGAGCAGGCGTAATCCCTTAATGAATAAATATTATCATATCTTGAGATCAAGGCTTTACGCTGAACATCATATTAAACTTCAAATGCTCGAAGCTTTACCTTTTCCTTTCTTATGGTCAGGACCCACCCTGTACACGTGTCATGTAGGTGTGATACCTCAATAAAATATAACACATGTTTTTAATTGTAACGACATCACAGAAGCCATTGATTTAAATTAGATCTGATCGTCAATTTACTTTCTTTAGCCTTTCAAAACAAATGGTCCCACAATCTGATTAGGAAAACCATGTGTCATATGGTTGCAATGCCTTGAAGAATCTTGAGATGATCATCTAACATTCAAGGCATCACGAAAATCATTGAATTGATTCCATTTTTCTCGAGTGCTAACCTCACTTTCCACTATAAACCTGGCCCTCCATGGACACTTATCACTCTGTTGCAATTCCTTAATGATTTTTGTTTGTGCATCTTTCATTTGCGAGAAAGTGATGAGCTTAGGATCAAATTAGGTATGTATAACTTTAAACTCACTGCAAGACAAAAGGAGGTGGGCCCACGATCATATATGGCCATGTGTTGCAACATCACAATGCCATCAACAATAAAAAACCCACATCTTGTGATCAAGGGAATGTGTTGGTTGTAGGATTAAAAGTAACTTTCTCTCTGCTAGGGATAAAATAAAGACCGTGGAGAGTTAGGAAATATGAATTAGGAAAAATTAAAAGCTGACCCCTCTAGGTTCAATAAATATTAAAGACTTGGCCTCATTTGATGAATTAGACCCATGAGTTAAAAAGAACCTAAGTGGCTTCCAAAAAGTAACAACATTTTATAACACGCACAAAAAACTTAGGGTTTAAACATGAAATAGATCGAGGGTTGGAATAAAAGATAATTAGGGCTTTTAGAACCAGGTTTAAAACATTGCATTAAACATGATCTAGACTTCAGAGTTATGGAAGAATTTTACAGTCCTAACAACATGTTCCTACCAATGCCTCCTAGGATATTGGCACAATGCAATCAAAAATTTAAATGTATCATAAGGGTTAATTGTGCATTTGTTGACTGCCCTTTTAATCACCATGATTTCTTATAATTTTTTGTTTCTGATTAAAAAGTTGTTCTCAACGCTTGTAGGAGCCACATTTACCCCACTTGTTAACCAAAAACACCCTTTATTTGCACAAGAAGCTAATATATTAGAAATAAATCATTTAATTTCACCAATGGTGTCCAAGCTTTGCCAATTTTAGCATGATGCAAAAATTGGTAACATTTTTTGCGACCTCTCAAGGGTGTTTGCCTGCTAAACAAAAATAGACCAGTTGCATTTTTTCACATCCATTGGGCATAGAGTCTTGAACTTAGTAAAACTGAACCCTCTTCAAAACAAAAACAAAAAAACTGAAACAACAAACCTGCATCTGAAAATTGTAAATTGAAAAACAAAACCATGAATGTTACTATTGTACTCTAGCACCTTTGCATGGATGAAAAGATAATAGTATGGGGTAGTGGAATGAATTCCATACCTAGTATTATAGGTATGTTTTTTATGCCTAACTATGTTGTCCTTGGTTTCCCCTACCAAACTACTAAAACTAAAACTAAAACTCTATTCTTATAGTCACTTGATTAATGAGATGTGCGTTGTCTATAAAAAAGAATCTTAATAGTTCATTTATATGCATGATGTATGTTTCCTTGATTTTTTCATGATAGAAACAAAGGTACTAACTACAAAAAAACTAACTAAAACTAAAACTATTGTGCTTAATTGCACTTGGAGAAAATAAGCTGAAGCTAAAAACTCTAAAACATGTGCTAAGAGAACTTATTTAGATTAACTCACCTCAAAACCAATGCTTGAGGTGGAGCCCATTCACTAAGATTGATAACTCCTCTCCTTCAAGTGTAGATAAATGGAAATAATTATGTGGGGGTACTAGATGTTATGATATATGAACCAACCCACATAGCATCAAATTTTTAATGCCTTCTAGGTCTACTTTTGAATTCATCCCATTTTAATACAATATCTCCTAGTTGGAAATTCTTAGCAGATGCTTTCTTATCAAATTATCTCTTCATTTGAGCTTGATGAAGCTCAATCTTTTGCAAGGTATCTCTCCTCTTCTCTTCTAATTTATTTTTTTGATCCAACCTTGTTAAAATAGGCTCTTCATTAATCATATCCAACTAATACATAAAATCAAGTGTAAAAAACTCAACTAAAACAGGTAATCTAGCTTCCTTACCATAAACCAATGTGTAAGGAGACATACTTGTTGACCTTTTTGAAGTTATTCTATCAGCCCAAAGTTTTGATTTCAACTTTTCATGCCAAAAATGTTGATTACCTTCCATAGTCTTATTAATGATCTGAATTAGGTTCTTGTTAGATGATTCAACTTGCCCATTACCCTGTGGGTAACAATTCGATGAAGTATTTAGATACACACCCTTCTCAATAGCCCATTCAACAATTTTGTTTCCTATAAATGCAAGTGCATTATCTAAAATGATTGAATCCAGCACACCAAATCTTCAAATTAAATCACATAAAAATTTAAAACAACAGTCTTATTTGCATCTTTGAGAGAAATTGCTTCAGTCCACTTTGTAAAATAATTAGTGGCTATCAATATCCACTTATGTCCTGTGCTTGAAGGTTGGTTGATGACACCAATAAATTCAAGACCCCATTTCATAAATGGCTTGTCCACCTGGATAGGTTGCAAAGGAAGCCCTAATAATTTCTCTTTACGAGCAAAAATTGCACATTGTTTGCATTTTCTTACCCAGGAATTTGCATCCTTAAACACACTTGAACAATAATAACCTGCTTTCATTACTTGAGAGTTGTAGCTCTTTGTGAAATATGGCCTTCATCTGGCCCTTCATGAAATTGATGTATATTATTCTCAATCTGGTCTGGTTTAATACATCTTAGCAAAGAACTTTTCCAACCCTTCTTAAACAATATATCATTTAGGAAACAGTAAGGAATGGACTACAATCTATAATACCTTGGTTTTTACCTTTCCAAACCTTCAGGACAATGTCCTCTTTGTAAGAAGATGATCATATCATCTACCCAATCATTCTGCAAATCTGGAACAAGTTTTTCATCATCTATTAAAGTTAAAACAATATCAGAATCAACTTTTGGAGTGTTATCTCCATTTCCTACAAGTTGTTCACATAAATCTTTACCTCTTACCAGCTTGGTGACTTTGATTTTAATATCATACTCTATTTATTTGCTAATCCAACTAGCTCTTTTGGTATTGAAGTCTTTATTCAACAAGATATCCTTAACATAAGGATGTGCAACCGTTAATTTAATATTATTGTTTGAAAGCATGTGCCTGAATTCCTTCAAACTTATTATTATAGAAAGAACATGTTTCTCAACAAATAAATAATGTAACTCATAATCCTTAAGACCTTCACTGAAAATGCTAATGGTTTATCAAAACCTTCATCATTTTGTTGTACTAACATAAAAGAAATTCTATCAATGTTCCCATAAGCATACAAAATGAAATATTTAGAAAAAGAAGGATTCAATAAAGTGGGAGCAACAACTAATGCTTCTTTTGTCAGCTGAAAAATATGTTTTCCTTCTTTAGTATAGCTGAAACCCATATTTTTTCTAAGCATAGTTGTTAATGGAATCACTAATTCAGCAATATATGGAATGAATCTCCTCACAAAATTAATCCTACCTAAGAAACTTTCAAGCCCTTTCTTATGAGTTGGAAGTGATAAAGCAAGAATGACACTTACCCTTTCAGATTCAATAGTAATACCCTCTTTACAAACAATAAACCCCAGCAATTTACCTTCATGAACATCAAATACACTTTTCTTGGGATTTAAAGAAATACCATATTCTTTCTATATTTCAAAGATGACTCTTAAGTGTTGAAAGTGATCTGATGCATTTTTTGAAAAATTAGTAATTTCATCAAGATAAACTAATACAAACTTGTATTTTAATTTTATGAAATCTTTATTCATTTCCTTGTGAAAGATTGCACTACATTAGACAATCCAAATGGAATTTTATGATAAGCCATATTTCCCCATTTGGTAGTAAATGTTGTTTTGAATCTATTTTCCCCTCATACAAAAATCTAGTTATAACTAGAGAAACCATCAACCATTCCGATCCTGAAACAACTTGAAGAATCTGCTCTATTGAAGGGAAATGATGTCTATACTTTAATGAAGCTCTATTCAAATCATGGAAATTAACACATAATCTTATTTCTCCATTATTTTTTCTAACTGAAACCAAATTTGATACCCAAGGGGTATGCTTGATTGGAAATATGATATTGCTCTCAATGAGTTTATTCAATTCTTTAATCATAAGAGGCTCTAATTTAGGATTTATTGGCCTCTACTTTTGTATAACTATTTTTTCTCCAGGGTCTAATTCAACGGTATGCTTAGAAATACTAGGATCAAAGCCTTTCAAATCTGAATAATTCCAAGCAATAATATCATGAAATTCATTGTATAAGTTAACAAAGGTTTAGTGCTCTTCAGGTGTACATACCTTCCAAAGTTTCAACATTTTATCCTTTGCAACTACAATCTCTTATTAATATTCTCCATTAATCTGCAAGATGGATTTATCTTTTTTAAACTAATCATTAGTTCTAAACATTGATTCTAAAGTCACAAGACCTTTGGGCAGCTTATTTTTTCTTAATTGAATAATCTTATCATCATATTGATCATGTAGTTTTTGTTGTTTTTGTTGAGAAAATTAAGCTTCTTCTCTTAAAAACTTAATAATATGTTGATCAGATTCAAAAACTTTCCAACTATCAACATTATTAGGTACTGTAGGTCTAACAATTAGTTTTACATGATTTTTCCCTTTAACTTTGTTAGTTGCAGTTGGAATATTATATTGTGCACCAATGGCATCAAGTTTATCAGCATGCTTATTCTAATTTCTAGGTACATATTATAAATTAAAAGCTTGAAATCCTTCAATTAAATCCTATAAAACATGGTTATAAATTTTCAATTAATCATTGTTAGTTTTGTGGATGTTTCTCACTTGATTGATAATGAGCTTTGAATCACCAAAAAGTTGCAAACAAATGATACCTCTTTTAATAGCCTACTTTAATCCACGCACAATTATTTCATATTGAACAAAATTTTTAGTAAAAATGAAAGTAAATATGAATGACGATTAATACCTATCATTTGCTAGTGAAATCAAGATACAACCTCTTCCTACACCTATCTTGCTACGTGAACCATCAAAAAACAATTTCCAAACAACATTAGATTGTTGTTCAGAATTTAATTCTGCACTTTTTATGATATTTGGAAAGATTTCAGTGATCTCATGAATGACATAATTACCCAAACTTGGCTCTTCTATTTGTCCATCTATAATTTCAATATTTTCTGTTCCCCATTCATCCAAAAATATATCAAGAACACGATCTATTTGTGTTTAAGAATCATGAATAGCAATAATTTCCTCTTGATCAAATAACACAACTACTGATTTATCTCCAACCCCAAAAATATGTTGTTCAAAACACAATTTTGCAATAGGTTATGAAGCAATAGTGACCTCAGTGCCATACCTAGTGCGAAAAAGCATATGAGACCAATCTACAGATAAATAACCTTCTATTTTGGAAGTGAAAGCATAGGAGGCCAATCTTGTGATATAAGAAAATATAAAAATTAAGAGGAAAATCAATAATATAGACATCCATAGGCACTAAAAAACTAGAACAAGTGTGCAAGGTCAAATCTAAATTCCTTATAACTCCAATAGTTTCTACAGATGTCCCATCTAGTTGGACTACTCTTTTTTCAAGTGGCTCATATTTAAGGCCTAGCTAGTCTACAATTTTCTTTGGCATAACCGAGCTAGTAGCACCTGAATCAATCATGCAATTATCAACTAGATGCTCTCCTATTATGATAGTAAAATAAAATGGTCATGGTTTTGTAACCACCTAATTTCAGTCTGTCGCAACTATGGACCCTATTTGCCCTAAGTGTGATCATACCCTCGATTTATGTCCAAACGACCCTATTACTATTTGGCATATTTCTTTTAATCAATTTAATATCCTAGGTGATTTTTATCACTGATTTATATCAACTATTATAGCCATACAATTCAAATCAATATCGACCAATCAGATCAAATCTAAATCAAACATGGC
>MU224364.1:1372632-1407507 GCA_018584345.1 Thuja plicata
ATTTAGGTTGTATTGGTCACTGTTCCATCAACATATTCTGAGGGCTGATATGTTGGTGTTCATACTCTTCCTAGATTAGAAGGCAATAGGTCATCTTTAGAGGGTTTTATGTGTTTTTCATGCTTTTGCTAACCCCATGTTTCTAAAACAATTTTCTATTGAAGTGTTTGTGTCCATCTAACAGGTACCCATTATCACACTCACAAGTTTAACCAGCTTGGATGGTTGTTGAGTTGTGTTGGCATTTGAAGCCATTAGAACCATAGGAGTTTGTTGTGACAAAATATCATTAGATAATGAAAGAGATTGCAATGCTTCCTGTAACATATCTTCTTGGCCTAGAAGTGCTAAGACATCCCACATAGATAAAGAAACATGTGCCTTTTTACAATGCTCAATTACATAAAAAATTTATACTCTAACCTTTTGTTGTTGCTTTGAAAAAACAAGCTCCTTTGATGGTTGTGATGGCTAATCTATCACTTTCTCAACTTGTACTTTTTGTTGTTTGACTTTATTAGCTTGTTGATGTGGAATAACAACATGATATCATACCTTATCAACTTGTTGTTGATCATTTGTAGCCTTAGTTTTTAACCTTGTACTTGCTGATATAGGTCTCCATACTTGATTTGGGTAAAAAATTGCTGCTAAAATAGCTTCATCATCATTAAAATTGACTAGAGTAACATCAGGATTATCTTGTGGTTGTATTTGATCATAATTTACCTCTAGTTGTCCCTTCAAAACATCTTTCTTTCTTTCTTCAAGTGTATGAGGACAATCGAGCCAAAAATAACTATCATTGCATGTATTACACCACTCCTCCTCTTGTGCATAGTTATTTTGAGGGACAACTACCAGCTCCTTAGAAGTATGTGGAGTTGCATAATTATAAGGTTGACCATCATTTTTACCATAAATCCTTTGTTGTCATTGAACTTGCCTTGGTTGGTTAGAACTTGAAGCTTGATTTGATTGCCTATTTTGCTGATAAGAAACTTGAGGAGGCCTATTGTATTGGCCTCGCGACTTCTTCAAGTTTGTTTTTTTATTCTCATAGATTTTCAAAGTTCTCATTATACTATCACTTTGATCTTTTAACTCTCTAATAGGAGTTGTAGCAGCATACTCCTCTGCTGCAAATTTCATATTAAGTGTTGGTAATGGTGGAACATCAACCATAGGTGGTATAATAGCTGGTACAACTGGCTTAATTTCTACAAAGTAAGGCATTCGAGGCCTTAGAGGTAACTTTCCAGCTTGTATTAAACTATTTTAATCTCTAACAGTGATATCAATATATTAGGCAATGTGCATCCTCCCATAGACTGTATCATAACTGAAATATAACTTTTAAAAGCCCTCAAATAAAATAGAAATGCATAATCATTAGAAGGTTTAACAAATACTTGAATTATGTCCCAAGTTTTCTTAAAATGAGAACTGAACTAAAGGTGGTATAAACGATGTGTTAGCTTGAATTACCTTTTGCTGGTGTGTTTTTAAACCTTGATGAACTATTGTAGTATCACTTGTAAATGCTATTGAAGTAAATTGATCCCTTGGTAATTCCTCAAGAATAGGTAATTCAGATACAGAATTATTAAGAACACTTGAATCCTCAGGAAAACTAAAAATATCAATAATTACGTCATGTCCTTATGAAATTGTAGCTTGATCCTCAAATATAGGATTCTCGAATAATGAAAAATCAGAACCAAATAAAGAGGATCTTCCTCCTATATCCCAAGGCGCTCTTCCTCTTCTTGCTCATCTACTTCCTCTTCTACCCGACTGCAAGTCCTGATATATAAATCCTTCTTTTTTTTCTCTTGTTGCAGTTCTTATCATCAAAACATAGTCGCTAGGTGCTAGAAAATACCTGTAGAAAAGGCTGAAATAATGTTGTTCACACCAAAATAGTAATAAAAAATTATAATGTGAATAATTTAGCAAAGAACTGTGAAGCAGTTCATGTCCCAGTAGGTGTTCCAAAAACTCTTGTCACTCAAGATTGTGCCTTTAGCATGATGTGAAATCTAGCTATGCTATTGAAATATGGAAACTCTCTCGGGTGGTGGGTTATCCTAAAATGAGACAAGAATCTCCAGAAGATAGAGTAGTTCCTAAATAGTGCTAACTTAAAACAAAATGTGTACGTGGGGAAAGTGATGAGAATATATGAATACTTAAAACCTAGAAGAGGTGATACACCAATGATTTGTATGAAAATTCATTTGAATCAACATGAATTATTGAAGATACTAATGATTCTCAATACTCAGACAAGCATACAATTAAAAAAGTGTTTCTATGCAAGGACCCAAAATCTTTTTGTTTGAAAGGAAAACATAGGCTTTACCCATTTTTTGCAAAAGAATAAGGACACAAACAAAGACCTACAATTACAAGTATCTAGATTTGAACAAGAAATGAGTAATTTAGTTTGAATGAAGAATAATCACAACATAAAACAAGGAACCCACAATATTGCACCTGAATCATTGAGAAGGAACTGTTGTAATCCTATAATTAATGCTGAAAAATTATTTGTTACAAAGTGTTTTTACAATCTACCCACAAGTATGCAATGTGTAAAACATGTGAGAAAAAGAAGTCCCCAAAAAAATGAGGTCAAAATACAATAATTATACCATAGATCAGAAAGAGTTGGATGCATGAGAAAATAAAACTACCAGAAAATGAAGTCTAAGTGAGCCTCAAACTCCTCAAAATCAAGATCTAAACTAAAGTGCTACTAAAAAATGCTCCAAAACTATGTTAAGTCCTCTTGAATCATGCAGAAACTATGATAAATGAATTTAAATATTCAAATATATGATCTAACGGTCACACCTGGTGTGAAATACCCCATCAACAATAGAGATCAAACCCTTTATTCAATTTTAAAACATGGTCATCGATCATCACTTAAATCACCCATGAGCCAACAAAATAGGACACATGGCATCCCTACATAGCATCTTGGTCCCACTTGACCATCATTGACCAGCCCTGGATAGGTTGCACCTTGTTGTAATGCAAAAAATCCTAACCTCCTTGCATCTCCTATTCAAGGAAATGTGTTGACCACACGATGAAAATGCATCTGATCACACGTTATTGCTCTTCAGAAACCCATACCCACAATCTCAAAGGGACAAGTATTACCTTGTTGTTATGCCTTAATGATTAATCAATGATTACTTTTTTTTTTAGGAAATACGCCCACCGTATGATCAAGATAGACTTGCTTTACCTTTATCTCCTTTCTTAACTTGGACCCATGATCTTAGAGGTACAAGTCTTGAGTAAGCGTAATCCCTAAATGATTAAACATCATTGTATCTTTTGATCAGGCTTTATGCCTGCCATCAAATTAAACTTGAAATGCTCGAAGCTTTACCTTTTCCTTTCTTATGGTCAGGACCCACCTTGTACATATGTCATGCAAGCGTGATGCCTCAGTGAAATATAACACATGTTTTTAATTATAACAACATGACACTATCCATCAGATCAAATCAGATCTGACCATCCATTTCCTTTCTTTAGCCTTTCAAAATATATGGTCCCACAATCTTATTAGGACATCCACGTGGCATATGATTGCAATGCCTTGAATAATCTTGAGCTAGTCATCTAATGTTTAAGGCATCATGACAACCATTGGATTTATTCCATTTTCTCAGCTACTGACCACACCTTCCACTATAGACCTGGCCCGCAATGGACACTTGTCACTCTATTGCAATGACTTAATGAGTTTTGTTTGTGCATCTTTCATTTGTGGGAAAGAGATGAATTTAGGATCAAATTAGATTTTTCTAAATTTAAACTCACCACAAGCCAAAAGGAGATGGGCCCACAATCTTAGATGGCCACGTGTTGCAATGTCACAATGCCTTGAAAAATAAACAACCTACATCTTGTGATCAAGGGAATGCGTTGGCCATAGGATTAAAAGTAGCTTGCTTGCCGCTAGGGATAAAATAAAGACTACATGGACATAGGAAATATGACCTAGGAATAATTAGAACATGACCTCGCTAGGTTGAGGAAATATTAAAGACTTGTCCCCATTCAATGACTTAGAACCATCAGTTTAAAATAACCTAAGTGGCTGCCAAAAAGTAACAACGTTTTATAACATGCACAAAAGACTTAGGCTTTAAAAATGAAATAGATCAAGGGTTGGAAACAAAGATAGTTACAACTTAGAGAACTAGGTTTCAAACATTACATTAAAAATGATCTAGACTTTCAGAGTTATGGAATAATTTTACAGTCCTAACAACATGTTCCTACGAATGCCTCCAGGGATATTGAAACAATGAAATCAAAATTTTTGAATGTATCATAAGGGTGAATTGTGCATTTGTTGACTATCCTTTTAATCACCATGATTTCTTATAATTTTTTGTTTCTAATTAACAACCTGGGCTTAACCCTTGTGGGAGCCACATTTACCCCACTTGTTAACTAGAAACACCATGTATCTACACAAGAAGCTAACATATTAGAAATAAATCATTGACTTTCACCAATATTGTCCAAACTTTGCCAATTTTTTCATTATGCAAAAATTGGTAACAATATATTCTCTAAAAGTAGACCTACATATTCAAGGGGCCTATTCCAAATGTTTGATTGAGTGTCCACACAAAATACCAACATTGATTATAGATCCTCAATTTTGTATTGTTTTGAAATACACAAGGAATAATATGATTCTTTGAAATAAACTTGAAATAGGTCCTCATAGTTGGGGGTTGAGGAGTGGTTGTAAATTATCTATCTTATCCTTTCAGTTTGTGTGCCCTAAATGGAACAATTTTACCCATATATAATCATCTTATATCATTAAGATCTCTTTACAAACCATATATTTTAATTATTTTTGTGTTTCATATGATATGTAACACATGATTGATAGTTCGTGTATTGAAAATAAACAAAGGATTTCCATTATATTTTATAATTGTTTATTTTTCCATATTATAGAGCTTTGCTTATTGTCGAATCAAATAAATACTAACAAAAACTTTTGGTATTACTATCCTCTCCAAGTTTTATTCTTAACTATTCTTGATACAAATTCTTTATTTTTTCTTGTATAATCCTTTTTCCATCACCTATAGCCTTCACCTAGGACGGTAAGATCTCAATATCCAATAAAAATATCTTGAAGAAAATTTTGTAATGTATGTTGGAATGTGTTGTTGTTATTGTTTTTCTCATTAATTGTTGTCATTAATGTAAACATACCATGGCTGATTAGATGAGTTTCTATTTTTTGCTTTGGTGATCTAGAATTGGCATACTCTTGTTGTTGTGCTATAATGTTCTATCCTTGGTCATGTTTTATCTTGGTCCCACACATATTGTAACATAACGAGATACACTATTTTGTGTCTAGACTAGTCTAAATATTGCTTAATGTGCTTGGGAAACATAGTATGCATTGTAATGTATAAATTTTATTCCTTGGATCTAAATATTATGGTAATTGAGAAGCGTGTTTTTTTGACCGAGGCATTTTTGTGTAGTTTACATTTCATTCCTTTTCACTATGGGAATGTTTTGTGGTGAGATAATTAAAATTGTGCTTGGCTGACTCAAATTTTATGAAGGCGCAAAATGGTATATAAGTAAAGGATTATTTTTTCAATGTGATCGTGTGTACGAAGAATGTAAATCTAAAAAAGAAATATCCAAACATTTTTGAGTATGAGAAAGTGTGGTACAAGAGATAGCAGACCGTAGGGTTCTTTGGGTGTTGTAGTTGTAAACAGTAATTTTAGTGGTGGATTTCCTTTTCATTATTTTTTTTGGCAGTGACCCTTTTTCTATAAGCTGTGATAGTCAGGTAGTGAGTGAAGACATTAATTTTTCCATTAGTATCAAAAGGGAAAATAGTTTATGAACTATCGGTTACACTTACACTGAAAGAAAACCCTACAGTGTAAACCAAAAGTGCAAACCGAAAATGCTGATAGAGTAAACCAAAAGAGCAGAAAAGTAGAGGAACCTGATAGAGAAAGGGAACTTGATGGATAGTTCAAGCAAAGGAACACCAAAAAAATGACAATAGAGCAACCCGAGCATCAGACACTGAAAGTCAGTTAAATCCCGAGAAATGTGGATCTAACTTCCACGTAAGATAAAATGGTTATGTTTTATATTTATCATTTTGATTTGATTTAAAACCATTTCTTGATGGACAAGAAAGATAATTGTAATTGTTTTAATTAGTCTAATTGATTGAAAACATGCAAACTAGGAGATCAAGGTCAAGTTGTAAACCTTCGATCATAAAGTTATCTTTGTAATATGTGAAACCAAAATAGGTCAATATATTGTATAAATAGATGTATAATCATTCAATTTATAGAGGATGTGAGGATGATAGTAGCCAAGAAGCACATCTATGGATCAGGCCGAGAGTTATAAGAAGCAGAACAATAAAACATGAATAAAGCTATCAAGAACCATGAATCAAGGCTACCAAGAAACATAAGTATTAATCAATAACATTAGGTGATTCTTTGTACATGTGATTTTCATTGATCTGTAATCAGAAATTGAAGATTGCATACACTAAGGTCGATGAGTATTTTTTTCTATATTCTAACAAGTGTAGAAAATAGAAGAAATCCTTTTAAGAAAGGTGGATTTAACAATCGTTTGTAAATCTCTTAACTTAGTGTACACTAAACAATGTTGCTAAAGTTTTTAATAGAGTAGACCTTAACCAGTGTCCACATAATACTCCTAACAGGGTAGGTCATCAGAAGTGATCAAAATTGTAAGCCTTAACCGACCCCTTCCAATTTGCAAATAGTGAAGTTTTTGTGGCTGCCATCCCCACCGTAGTTTTTACCTTCTCACGGGGGTTTTCTGCATTAACATATCTTGTGTTATGTTTTATTAAATTTCATGAATGCTTCTATGGATGTTTACATGTTTATTAAGTTTATGAATTGATATAACTTACACAAAGATAGTATAGAACAGATGGTTGGTAATACAATTGATTACATAAAGGATTAAGATTAAAAGAGATAAAAAATTTAGAGGTACTGATTCACCCCTCCCCTCTCAGTACATACTTCCCATTATTTCCAACAATTGGTATTAGAGCTAAATCTCTTTATTCAAAAATTTTAAAGACTTAAGAGAAAAGATCATAAAATGGAGAAGTACAAGCTTGAAAAAAGTATTGAGAATCTGAAATTAGAGATACATATCTTCTATGAACAATATAAAGAAGCTAGACTCAACATGAGACAGTTGCTAGATGAAAGAAATTTTATGAGATCTCACTGTAATGAAACATACTATCATGAAGACGAGATACCTGATCTATTTGAGTCATCACAATCTGCATCAGACACATCTTAAGAAAGCATCACAAGTCTGAATGAAATCAATGAACATCTACCTGGACAAGTGAAATATCTACAAATCGGTCAAGAGACACAGATGGTAAGAAAGATTGATGTCATGAACAATGCTAGACAAGATGAGAAAGAAAGAACACTAGCTATTGATGACATGAGGAAGATTACTAAAAAGCTACAAGAGAAAGTGTCAAAAATACAAAGACTTATAGAACATCATCATGATATCACCAATTAAATTATTCTTATGAGTCAAGAGGCAAACATAATGAACATAGTACTCATTGAAATAATAGAAGCTATCGGCTAGCTAAGAGAAGAAAATGAAAGTTGAAATATGAGATGAGAATTTAACAACAACATAATAACATGATCAAGAGAGCTGAAGAGACCACCAAAAGGATGGATGATTTTCTGGATGGACAAAGAAGAGTAAACAATAATAATGGACTAGGGTATACCGAGAATAAAGAATCACCAAACCAAGCTGATCCAAAGAATGTCTATGTGAATCCAAGACCAAGAAGGCAGTCATGCAATCATTGTGGAAAACCATGCCACACATCAAACTTCTGGAAGAGAAAAATAAAAGGTATTCCTAAAACCACACCTTCATTCATAGGAATTTTTTATAAATGTAACAAGAAAGAACATAAAGCATATGAATGTAAATCCGAGGTGAAACAACCAAAGAAGGAAACCTACATGGAAAAATATTGTCCTACTTTAAAATGAATGGGCACACATCTCTTGAATGCAGGAAGAAGAAAAGGCAAGCATGGAATTCTAAAGAAAATGAAACTACTTATCAACCGAACATAGTTGGTAACTTATATGTTTGGGATTACAATACATGGAAAAAATGCACAGCATGTGGAAGATTTGGACACATAGCTGCAAAATGCAGAAGACAATGGATGAGAGAGTCTAGGAGCTAGACTAACCCTAGAATGGCATGTCTACATTTTTGTAAAGTTGGTCATCTAAGAAAATACTGCAGAGATAGAATGGCAGAGACCAGCACTGTTTCTAATTGAAACACCATTGAAGACATTAGGAAGATGAGAAACAAAATGTGGAGGAAAGATACAAACACTGATGGAGCTGGACTAAGAAATAAAAATGGTGACACCTTATCCAATGGATCGGGTGATATAACCACCCCCACCTAAGTAGAAAAAGTATGGAACTACATTTTACCAAGTTATATTTTTCATCAGTTCCATTATACATTAATGAAATGCCAAACTAGCATGATTAAAGATGCACTATGGCATTACTTCTTATAATTCTATGAATTCAATCTCATCATTCAATGCTTACAAAAAATCATTGGTGTACATGAAAATCTAAGTTGCCTATACTTACCGAGCATCATTGATTAACACAAAAATGCTAAGTCACTAGTGTAAACTAAAATCTATTGGTAAACATGTAAAAAGGAAATGTTGTCTTTTCCATATACCAAGATCCATCGGTAAACAGTCAAATGAATTGACACCTAGCTCGAGTAATGCATTCTAACTGAGAATGAATTTTTTATGCTACCCAATGAATACATCTTCAAACACCGAGAAATGGGTGAGCATTTATTAAATGACTTAGGGCAAAAGTCTATAAATAGTTGATGGAACAACTCATTTGTTCACAAAGTGATTTGAGTGAAGAAGAAGAGAAAAACTAGAGCATGAAGCGACCAGATTATAGATCGACTCCAACCATGTTCATAACACTTGGAAAGATTCTGAGTAGTCACAAAAGGTTGAATTAAGTAAAAAAAATCACTGAGAACTATGATTTCATTTATGGGAAAAAAGCCCTAATTTCTGAAATGATGGCATCAACTTCAAGAATCTCCATGATCAAGAATGCAAAGAATGTAAAGGTGAATCTAATCAAGAATACCACTCATGAAGAACCTCATTATAAGATTTTTCCCAAGGTTTCTTCACAGCCCGACAATGCTGGTGCATTGTCCAATATAATAGCTAGGGTTTTACTCGTTGAATATGTGTGAGCGTATATACATTACAAAATTGTAGAAATAGGAGACCTAGAAGTAGAGAAAGCTTTCAAAAATATTTGCAATGATGATGGGACAATAAAAGAAGAACATAAGAATATTGAAGTGAAAGGGCTCACACATGCCCTACTATTCCTGAAGGAATTCAAGACTGAATGGATTTGGTTTGTACTAAGCAGAGTACATGATGAAAACATATGGTTGGATGAGCCAAAAATAATAACTAGGGATGTTATACATGTTGTTACTAGTTATCCCATAACGGATAAAGTAAAGGAACTAAAGTACCCTCCTAAAGATGACATTGAAAAGAACACAAGAGCAATATGAGATGGAAGAGGATTAAAGGTATCCACCATCAATGATGTTGAAATGAAATTTGGAGCATGTGTCTTAGGATACAAGATCTTTCAGGATAGTAGGATGAATAATATTGCATCTGGAGTAGTGGATATAGCATACAAATTTGTCAAGAAGGGACTACAATTAGATCTGTCAGAACTTCTACTAAGGCAATTAGATGAGAACATGAAGACAATCGGGACTACAAAGTCCAACTCACGTAAGTTTGGTTCACTCATCATGTGCATATTTTTCTATTTTCAAGAATCCTTCCCATTTATCGACAATGTCAAATGGGGGACTACCAGACTAATGACCACAAACATTAGTGAGTTTATCAAATCTCTAGGAGATAACTTTGAATCAGTCATGAATGAATACTTCGTTGGATTCAAAAAAGAATTCAGAAAAGAATGAGGATTCCAAAGCAATTAGTAGAAAAGTATAGGACTAAAATTTGTTTTATGGCAGACACTAAATGCACCAATATCAAGCCAGGTGTACCGAGGACAGCATGGATGGAACCACTTGACTATGAGGTTAACATAGATAAATCAACCAATGCCATTGAAGCATTGATAAATGAGCCATTGGATAACTCACAACCTAAGTTTGGAGCTTATGAGGAAGTCAAAGAATGGATAAAAATTGGATTATTTATGGAAAATATTGATAGAAAGAAAGATAAAATGGTTAATAATTTGAAGAAAAATATGTCTGTAAATAAAGAGGAAAAATAAAAAATAGAAGAAATTGAGGGTCAATCACCCATCAGTGAAGCTCAGAAGGAGAGTTACTCAAAATCCATAGAGTCTGATACACCACCAGCAGCAACAAAGAAACCAAGGACTACTACTACATCTAGGACCAGGAGTTAGACAACAAAGGATGAAATTACTTCACCAATCAAGAGAGGTCATGTGAGGACCTATTAAAGAAAGCCTCAAACAGGGAAAAGGGGACCAACAAAAAGAAGAAAGCTAATTATTAAAAAAAAAGATTTAGAAGACATAGAGAAGGATGAACAATCTATACAAGCTGAGAAGAGAATAAAATCCTAACACAATTGATGAGGTATGTGAATCTATCATCAAGAGGGGTACAGTAAATTATCACAAGATTAAAAACTGGCTAGCTCTGGACACCAAGGACCAGAATAAGATAGAAGATGCAATTATCACAATGATGTGTGGAACAAATATGTTCCAATACAAATTACAGATAAAATTCCAAAAGAACTTATGAATAGATTTTCGGCAAGATGGACATTTGCATGATATTCTAAGAAACAGATAAGGGAAAGAGCCCCAGTTTCTGTCATGCCACCTGAATCAAAGATGGAAGAGATTGAAGAAATAATGAAGAAACACTCCAAAAGGTTCTCACAAAAGCTAAGATCCTACCAAGTGCTTCAAGGACATCTAATTCAGATAGATAGGAAGAGTGAGGCTGAATGGAGAAAGATACTTGATATACCTAAAAAAGGATACAAGTCCCGAGCCATAAATAACTCTTACCGACAAGGAACATAATAAAGATGATCAGGCTAAACAGATCCCCCAACATATTCTTCTAACTGATGAGGATGTTAATGAAAAATAATTGAACACAAAATCCAACAAGGATATGGACATTGTAGATGAAACATGGCTTGATAATACTATCATTGTTATTACCATAGTAGACACAATAGATAAGGTACAGAAAGATGAAGATGTCACTGTTGTCCAAGACCAAACCGATGAATAGGACACTACTATAGATTATGCACATATAGACATACTAGAACAGATACCACTATTGATACAAGCTATCAATATTATCTGAGAGAAGGAGACATCACATGACAAGGATGCAACAATACCCAAGGATATAAGGGAAGAAGAAAAGAAGAGAAAAATGATGAACATACAATCATTGGTCGAGAAAAAAATGTTACAAATGTAGATAACACACAAAAATATGGAGATCACACCAAAAAGGATGCACAAATGGAAGATACAGATGAAGTGCAGAAAGAGAAAGGTGAACAAGATAAGCTAGTTGATACCACTCCTAAGAACACCAAACAAAATTTTGTAGTTACACCAAAGGTTGATGAGGAAACATGCACACACAACCAATAGGAAAACCCTGAGTAGCAGGAAAAATGTACAACACCATTGAAGCCTTCCTCCAACACATCAGACCAAACAGAAAAACTTGCTTTGGTACTACATACAGGTGCATCTCACAAGAAGAAGAAGAAAACCAAGAAGAGAAAGTTAGAAGTAATACTTGACAAAATCATTAAGATACCCAAGTGTGATCCAACTAATTTGGATTATGAATCTCTCCAAGAATATGGAGAAATTTTTCAAAGAAAAGCTTTTGAAGAAAAGCTTAGAAAAGAGCATAGGGACTCTCTAGTACTGGAAAATACAAGAGATATCTTACACCAGATAGTGCTTGACATTGATGTTGATCATAATGTCCCCATTCTGGATCAACTTTCCATTCTAACCAAATCCATCACAACTCAAAATGTGGATTTAGAAAAAGCCATTAAAGAACGAGCAGCGAAAAAATATCAATAAAAATTAACTGAAAATATCTGCCAAGAAGTGGGAGAAAATAAGGTAAAGATTTCTAAATTAGGAAATGAATTAGACCCTATCATTTCAGAAGCATTATCCTTAATTTAGAAGTTGTTCGCCTTTGATAAATTCACTAAGGAAATTAGTGATAAGATAGAAAAGGTAGATTCTAATCTAAATGCAAGTGCACAAGGTCTAACCATAGATGAAAATGCAATCAAACTACATTATGAAAATATTATAGAAATAAAAAGGTTGAGACAAGAAATTTGGAAAGAAAAATCATAGTTTAGAGATGAGGTTATCGAGCTAGAGGCTCAACTATTGCCAAACCTTACACTTCTGCAACAACACATGACTTTGTCAAGACCACTAATGGCCACCCCTGAGATGTCTATATCAGGAAACATCTATGATATGCATGCCAAAATTACACTAGAGAACATGGCTCTTGAGAACTTAAAGGAGAAATGGGAGAAAATCATGGAGGATGTGAAGACTTCTCATTCCAATATTTTTTATAAGTTGTAAGTATACACCTTTTCCCTTACTATCAAAAAAGGGGGAAAATGACGATATGTATAATAGTAAAGGGAGAATGATATAAAGAAAAGGTAAAAAGGGAGTATACTATAAAGGCAAGTGTACATGTATATACATATACTATATTGACATATACATAGGGGAGTCATAAATAATAAAGTAAACACATGGTGTACATACTACACAGTTTATTATTTTACACATCATTTTTTGATACTAATGTCAAAGGGGGAGATTGAAGACATTAATTTTTCCATTAGTATAAAAAGGGAAAATAGTTTATAAACCATCGGTTACACTTACACTGAAAGACAAACTTACAGTGTAAACAAAAAATGCTGACAGAGTAAACCGAAAGAGCAAAAAAGCAGAGGAACCTGACAGAGAAAGGTAACTCGACGGACAGCTCCAAAAAAGGAACACTGACAAACTGACAATGGAGCAACCTGAGCATTAGACACTGAAACTTAGTTAAATCCTAAGAAATGTGGATCTGACTTCTATGTCAGATAAAATAGTTATGTTTTATATTTAGCATTTTGATTTGATTTTAAACCATTTTATGAGGGACAATAAAGATAATTGTAATTGTTTTAATTAGTCTAATTGATTAAAAACATGCAAACTAGGAGATCAAGGTCAAGTTACAAACATTCAATCATAGAGTTATCTTTGTAATATGTGAAACTAAAATAGGTCAATCTATTGTATAAATAGGTGTGTAAACATTCGATTCATAGAGGATGTGAGGATGATAGTAGCCAAGAAGCACATCTATAGATCAGACTAAGAGTTTCAAGAAGCAGAACAACAAAAGATGAATTTGGTGATAATTTGTACATGTGATTTTAATAGATTTGTAATTAGAAATTGAAGATTACATACACTCAAGTCAATGAGTATTTTTGTCTACATTCTAACAAGTTTATTAAATAGAAGAAATCCTTTCAAGAAAGGTGGATTTAATAACCCTTTGTAAATATCTTAACCGAGTGCACACTAAATAGTGTTTCTAAAGCTCTTAATAGAGTAGACCTTAACCAGTCTCCACATAATAATCATAATAGGGTAGATCATCAAAATTGATCAAAATTGTAACCCTTAATCGACCCCTTCCAATGTGCAGATAGTGAAGTTTTTGTGGGTGTCATCCCCATTATAGTTTTTACCTTCTAACAAGGGTTTTCTGCATTACCATATCTTGTGTTATGTGTCATTACATTTCATGAATGCTTCTATGGATGTTTACATCTTTATTAAGTTTATGAATTGATATAACTTATACAAAGATAGGATAGAATAGATGGTTTGTAATACAATTGATTAGATAAAGGATTAAGGTTAAAAGAGATAAAAGTTTTTGAGATTCTGATTCACCCCTCCCCTCTCAGTACATACTTCCAATTATTTCCAATAGTAAGTCCACTGGTAGTGGGCCTACCTATAGTTAGAAACTTCTTAGTGAGCCATCCTTTTAAAAATCACCTTAACTAGTCACCCTAACTTGTGTTCTATAATTGAGAACTATCATTCTCCATGGTTTTTCCCATCTTGGGTTTTCTATGTAAAATATCATGTTCATTGTGTATTGTGTTCTTATATACTTTCATGTTCATTTATTTTTCATATATCTCATTGGACTAAGGTTTCTCTGGATTAGTTAAGTACAAGAAAAATGTTTTATAATTACTGATTCACCCCCTCTTAGTTATCTAGACTATTCAATAGTTGGTATCAAAGCTTTGGTTCCTCAATAAAGAGCTTAACCTCTTGAGGTAGATCTAATGGAACACAAATTAATAGTTCTTTTGTTTTATGGATCTGACTATAGTTTTTGCAAATTGCAAATGACAAGCTACGCAATTTATCTTGGCTAAAATACTTGGAAATTTGTTTAGACAAAATATATTCTACTGAAAAATTGTCCTACTACTGCGGATGAGATTTCAGCCTATGAAGAGAATGAAAAAATGAGGTATGTTATCCATGGTGCTTTATCAAAGAATAAGATAAAAAAATTCATTTCATTGAACACTTCTTATGAAGTTTGGGAAAATTTGATAGAAATATATGAAGGAAATGACATATTCATATTATGAAAGTATTTGACTATTAAGCACATATATGAAAACTTGAGAATGGACAAAGATGGAGATATAGAAAGATACTTTCATAAAGTTGGCATTGCTATAAATAAAGTCAAGAATAAAGGAGGTAGTCTAACAAATGAAGATGTTATGGAGAATATTTTTATGACTTTATCAGAAATCTATAGTAACAATAACTCAGCTATTGAGGAAGTTGATGATCCAAAGAAATTCATTGGAGTGAAACTCTTTGGCATGTTGACCTCTTTTAAAATGAGAAAATTTATAAAAGAGATGAAAAAATCTAAAATAACCTTTAAAGCCACAAAGATAGGAGATGGTCGAGATAGTGACAGTTTAGATGAATTAGAACCAAATTTTACAAGAAAACCAAATAAAGGTACTGACAAATTAAAATGTATGTTACCTCGAAAATGTTTTAGATATGGAAATATTGGTCAGTTAGAAACTAGGTGTCTCGAAAAAGGAATGAGACAAAAGTTTAAAATGTTTAACAAGAAAGCCTATTATGTCAATAAAAATACCTGTGAATAAAATGATGAATCAAAACAAGAAGATTAATTATTTTTCATTAAAAACATTAACCTAGATTTGATATCTCAAGTTTTTTTGAAAATATGATGTTCACACTAAAAATGCATTATATGTTAAAATAAATAGAGATGAATGGTTGATTGATAGTAGATTCTCAAATCATATGACTTGTTATAAAATTAAGTTTGTGAAACTTGAAAACTACGTGGTGGTTTTGTTAGATTTGGAGATGATCAAAGGACACAAATTGTTGGAATTGGTTCTATTAATTTTGATGGAAACCATAACACTGACAATGTTTACTATGTGAAGGTTTCATATCATAATCTTTTAATTGTTAAAATAGATGTGCAAAAATGGTTACAATGTTGTATTTTATGATGACAGTCGTGTGACTTGGAACAACTCTAGATCTGTTATAGTAGATGGGAAAGGAAAAGTGGAAATATGTATCAACTAGAAGGAGGTACTAAGAGATGTTTATTATAAAAGTTTAATAATATTTGACCCTAGTACCATAGGATGTGTCACATTAAATTTGACAATTTGGTCAAGATAAGTTCAACAAGTGTAGTAAGAGATTTTCCAAGACTGAACAAACTAGACAACATTATCTAGAAAGGATGTCAAGAAGGAAAGACGACAAGAGAAATGTTTAGAGGAAAATAACAATCATCTATCAGTCTATTGGATCTAGTTCACACTAATCTATGTACTCCAACTAGACCAAGAAGCTTACAAGGTGAAATATATTTGATTCTTTTTATTGATGATTATTCCATATTAACTTGGGTAGCATTATTAAGAGAAAAATTATAGGCTTTAGAAAAATTCAAGATATTCAAGAAAGAGTTGAGAATGAAGTTGACACAATAATCAAGTGTTTGAGACCCAATAGAGGAGAGTTTACTTCTGGTGATTTAAATGATTTAATGTGAGAAACATGCCATTACGAGAGAAATAGCGGTCATTATAATACCATGACAGAATGGTGTAGTAGAAAGAATGAACCAAACGTTTAAAGAAATGGCTATAAAAATTATCAAAGAAGCCAGATTATTGAAGGTTTACTTCATAGAAGCTATATAAAAAATGATATACACTCTTAATAGAGTACTTTTATAAAGAAAGTATGGAAATACATCATATGAGCTATGGCATGGAAGAGCTCCAACTATAAAGTACTTAAATTTTTTTGGAAGTAAATGATACATTCAAAGAGATGAAGACAATCTTGGAAAGTTTGACAACAAAGCTACAAAAGCCATATGTTTGGGATACTCTACAAAGAGCAAAGCATACTAGTGTTGTAATAAGAGACTGGACAAGAGAGTGGAAATTAAAAATATGAAATTTGACAAAGATATTAATAGAATTTATTAAAGACATTCCATATATGAGTCGAATAATTATGATGAAAAAGGAAAAGAACATAAGGATGAAAAATAGACAATGGAGACTTCTTCATCTATGATTAATACCCCAAGGTATGTATAGGGAAACCACTCAGAAGAAAATTTATTGGAGGTTAGAATAAAGGAATTATTAATTTAGAAGTAAAGTAGCTCGAGAACATGTTTTATTCTGTTTACTTTTAGAAACTAAACCAAAGACACTGGAAGAAGAATGCAATGATCATAATTTGTTAAATGAAATGAAAGAAGAGCTTGATCTGATAATGAAAAATTAGACCTAGGAACTTGTTCCTAGATTAGAAGACAAAAGGACAATCAAAACAAAGTGGGTGTTTAGGAACAAAATGGATGGAAATGGAAAGGTAAAGAGAAACAAGGCAAGACTAGTTTGCAAAGGTTACAATTAGATCAAAGGTTTGTATTTTGAAGAAACATATGCCCATGTTTCCTAGATGGAATCAATTATAATATTGTTATTTTTGGTAGCCTTTATAGATTTAAAATTACGTTAAATAAATTTAAAGTCAACATTCTTGAATGTAGAATTGAAGAAAGAAGTATACATTGATAAAATGAAGGATTTAAGTCAGAAAGTGATCTGGATGTTGTTTATAGATTGAAGAAAGTATTATATGAATTGAAATAGACACCTAGAGCCTGGTATGGAAAATTAGAGAAGCATCTAATTAGAAAAGTATTTTAAAAGGCATACGTCGATAGTAAATTATACTACATAGTTGACCCAAATGAAATGCTAATTAGTATAGTTTATGTTGATGACATAACATTTGGAGGAAATAATGTTATGTGTAGAATATTTCCTAATGAGTTTCATAAGGAATTTGAAATTTATATGACTGGTGAGATAAATTTCTTCCTTGGATTACAAGTAATTCAAAATAGCAAAGGAATTTTATTTATCAGTCTAAGTATACAAGAGAATTATTGAATTTTGGATAGAAGAATTCTAAAGTAGTTTGTACACCTATTATCACCAGTTGTAAGCTAACTAAACTTGATTATTCACCAAATGATAATGCACATAAAAATAGATCTATGATTGGAGGACTTTTATATCTAGCTTCTACTAGAATATACATTATGTATGCTATTTTTTTAACAGCTAGATTTGAACAAGAACTAAAAGAATCACATATTGATGTAGTAAAAAGAATATTTAGATATATGAAGGGTACATAATATTTTAGATTATGGTATCCCAAGGATTCATATTTGACTTTGACAACTTATACTAATTGATAGATATTCCCAAGTGTTCTTTCACAAGCCTTCTAGGACCTCCACTATTTCTAGTCTTCACAAGACCCTATGCTTTCTTTTTAGGATCTCAATATCCCTCACTATATTATTCTTGGACTACCTCACTACCAATCTAAGATTCGGTGTATATTTTGCTTCATAAGGGGACAACTACCACTAGTTTGTACTTCACTCTTTCACTCTTCCTTAGACAATTCCAAGTGTATTTTCAACCTTTCAACTCCACAAGTGTCTACAAGGAAATTTATCATGTTTAAAAACATTTTAGACTCCATATGATCCCATTTGTAATAGAGTATCATAACTATTCCAAATGATCTCCCAATTCACCTTCAAATTTGGCTTTTAGGCTTATTTCTTCTAGTAGCCCTATCTGACAAGTTTTTCCCAATCCTTACAAAATAATCCCAAATAACCCCAAAAACAAAGTGGGGATTTTGATACAATTTTTGAAGAATCAAAGGATTTTTTAGTTCTTAGGGTCCTAGCATGTCCGTACACCAGATTCCTAGAATTAAAGACAACTAGGGCTAATTGGGCTAGATAAGTGCAGTCAGATGACTTATGCTTGGAAATGTATCAAAATGGATTGGTAGAGTGTTATCCTTCCTAGGAGGTGTTTTTATAAACCCTAGTTTTCCAAAACCATGCTTGGTTTCTCACAACTCACAATGTCCCTACAATCAAAAATAGTTAGAACATTGTCAAACACCTAGCCAAACACTCCAATCTCACCTAGGGCATAACTTTTAAAATATCTAAACAAGTTTCTTGATCCTCTCCTTCCATATATACACTATAAATAGGCTCCCCTTCCATATTAATCCATTCCATGATGAAATTTATGGTGGATAATTATAGAGGAGCAATTTTTTTCAAAAGTACCCTCTAAATACCAGCAACTAGTCTACTTACAAAATATTTTACAAATCTAATCTAATTAACTCAAAGAAACTTGTACACTGAACAAAATTTTGTCAAATATACCTCTAAAACTCAAATCCAAAACTAACTTGTACTATTCAATCCATGTACTAATTATAAAAAAAATTACTCGACTGTGCATGCAACCTGAAAACAAAGTTATTCTTTCTATTTAAAAAGTTGCATTACATCACCATTACCTTAGTAAATGGGATCCTACATGTCTAAATATTCCTTCTCCATGTGTTTAGGCCACTACCATTAATATACCTCATCAACTTATAAAGGAATCAAAAGTTTTTGATTAAGTAAAATAGGTTTTACAGTCTTCCTAAAACCTGAAACAAAATAAAAGTAACATTAAGCCAAATTTAAAATGAAGAAAAGCAAAAAAGACAGAGTAGGCCTACAAAAGGCCAGAGAAAAAAAAATAGCTTCTACAAAAGAAGAAAAATAGGGTCAGGAAAAAAAACCAGGGACCCTCATGATAAGTCCACCATCAAAGTAGCTACCTTGGCTTTGAGCAATTCCATGTTGGCCACTGACTCTTTAATCTTTTGGAGATTCAATGACATGTCCTTGTCCTTAATCTTCTTGGTTCTAGCTCTGGTTCGCTAGCCAAAACCTTGTTTATTTTTTTGATTTGTCTCCATCTCTATATTGGCTACCTCCAGCCCATCTAATTTAGCCTCCAGCTTCTCAATGATAGTGTTGGTGTGCTCTTTAGAAGCCTTAAGGATAGTGTAACTTTGCTCCGCTATATTCTTAAGGGTAGCTTCTACCCTATTGATTTTCTCCTCCAACTTTTTCACTCTTTTGTTTATCTCCTGATCCTTAGTGGTCTTCTCCTTATTATCCTTTTCCTTTATATTAGCCCTTTTTTGAGGTCCTCCAGTTCGTAGAATAACCATTTGATGGTTTTGTAATTATCAACCATGCTTTTAGGGGAGTTATTAAGTAGGTCCATTTCAAACTCCATAGCATTATCACTAAGGACCACTACAGAAAGGTTGATAAGCTCATTCATCTTGATACGGCCTCCCTCCCTCTCAATTACCTTAGGGTTTATGATTTCTCTAGTAATCCCCATGTTTTCAATTTTAACAATGAAATTGCCCCACCCAATAATCTTCCCCTATTCTGCCATGTAACAATAGAACTCATTATCCTGCCTATCATCCTTCCCTGTTTCATGAGGTTGAGAGAGCTTAGGAGAATGGGGAGTCTGATTAGTGTCTTGGTAGTCATCTTGGAGCTTCCTCTTTAGATTGTGTTCCAAAATAGGGGAACCACTATGAGTTTTGTCCCCAGGGGCTTTTCGGTCATCTCTCAAATCCCTCTTCCTGTCTTTTTTTTCTACCCATGGTAGGTTGTTTTCTCTTTCTGCCTTTGCCGTTGAAAATGACCTCCTCATCTTTTGTATCCATATCTTCTCCAATGTACTCCTCAGAAGAAATAACCATGGTGCTCTATTTTTTAGGGGTTACCAGTTTCTCTTTTTTAATGCTTTGCAGACTCACTCTTCACTTTTTAGAGGATGAATGCAAAGTATTCTTTTTCATTTGATACTCATCATCATCATCAGAATGCAGACCATCATTGTCTTCCATCTCCGAGGGGCTGTAATCTAAACTAGAGGCCTCTACCTCATCTTTCTTAACCACCTCCTTGCAAAGGGTTTGGGCCTTAAAATATTCATAGATTAAAAGAAAAAGGCCTTCGTTCAGGGCAAGGTTAGCAATGGCATTCTCTCTATACCCATTAAGGAATCAAATGTTGTCTATGTTATCATGCAACTTTGCAAAGTTGCAAATGTTGTCATGACAACATTATGACAACTTTTGCTTTATTGCTCCAAACTAACTTTTATGACCTCTAACACATACTAAATGATGTAAAAACATCATAAAGTCCTTTTAGGCATTTTTCCAACCTTTCCTAAGCCTAGAGGTTTTTAGACCCAATTTTTAACTTTTGGCTAAAACTAGAACTAAAAAAAATAAACTAAAACCTAGTAGGTTTGATTGATCCTTGTCAAATCCACCTATTCACACACTTGCAAGACCATCTAAGGTCAAAATAAAAACCACTGACTTGGCTATGGTCACTAAAACCCACAAAATAAAATATACGGATAGGATTTAGCCTAGGTGCTCCTGCACCATCCTCCCCAAATGAAAAGATTTCAATCTACCCTTGGATTAACAAAGCTGAAATAAATGCCAAACTTCTTAGACTCTCTCTCCTTGATCCATCTATCCTCTACATTAGCATGTCCATGCCACTTCACCAGGTTTTCCTTGTAATCCTTTTTCCTATTTTGTTTGTAGACTCTTGAATCAAGTATTTCTTCTTCTTTCTTCGATAATGTAGAGGGTAAGTTTAGTTCCTCCACTTCCTATATCACCTTAGTTAAACTCTAATCTAGATTTGGCATATTTCCTTTTTATAAGACCAATTCTTCTACATTTAATATAGGGGATAAGCCAACATCCTCTAGAAGTTCCACCTTATATGCATTTGTGCCATATTTGGCCAGAATGGTACATGGGCCAATATTTCTCATCTCTAGCTTATTAGGCACTCCTTTTCACAATCTTTCCTTGTTCAGATGGACCATTACAAGATCCCCTACTTGGAATTGGATATCCCTTTTTTCTTTCATCCACTTTGTAATTTTTCTTCTTTGTCTTCTAAGTCAAAGTTTTCCTTACTATCTCGTAAACTTCCTTCATAGATTTTGAAAAATATTCTGCATAAAGACTTCCTTTGGCTCCATCTTTTAACTCCCTGAGTTCAAATATCCCTCTAAGGTGTAACCAATAAATGATTTCAAAGGGACTTCTTCATGTAGTTCTGTTGACAGTGTCATTGTATGGATTCTCTGATTGTCCTTGGAGTTGGTCCCAAGCTTGACCATACTCCTTAGTTAAGAACCTTAGGAGGTTACTTGGACTCCTATTAAAGACCTTAGTTTGACCATCTGTTTGAGGGTGATATGCAGACCTAAAGGACAGATTGGATCCTAGCTTTTTCCAAAGTGTCTTCTGAAAATGGCTCATGAACTTTGTATCTTTGTCTGACACTATGCTCAATGGTAAACCATAAATTATTACAACCTCCTTGAAGAATAGGTGAGCTATTTAACAAGCATCATGGTCTGTCTTGCAAGGAAAAAAATTGGCCATCTTGCTAAACCTATCTACTATGACATACATACTATCAAATCCATGTTTGTTCTTTGGTAACCCTACAACAAATTCCATACTTAAGCATTTCCATTGGCTACTTGGGATGGGAAGGGGTTGGTAAAGGCCTGCATTGGAGGATGTGCCTTTGGATTTCTGACACACTACACAACACTCCACATATCTCCTAACATCCAAGTTCATCCTTTGCCAAAAATAAAACCTTTGCACTAGCTCTTGGGTCTTATTGACTCCAAAATGACCACTAAGTGCGCTATTATGTTTCTCTTGAATCAAATTTTCCCTAATTGATCCCCTAGAGTGATGAAGGGGAGTCCACTTAATACCACAAGTACACAATAGAAACATAGAGAAACAACAGAAATTTACAAGAACAAAAACTTGGCCTCTTATTGGCTCCACAAATGTGGAATTACAAATCAGAATTACAATATCAGAAGCCACATGGGCATCCCTTACAATAATCTGTAGGACAAAGCCTCAAATAACCACCCAGAACTGCCCTAGAAAAGACTACAGGCCTTCCTTAAATAGGCAATTTTCCAGCACCTGAGAAGGTTACAGAAATCTAGCCATTAAGGCTGCCTACCCTTAGCATTTAATTATTTTTCACTTTTATTACAAAATTGGTGGCTTTAAATATTTACAAAACATGAGATTAGGTAGCCCAACTTCTGGAAGCCATAACTTTTGAACCGTAGCTCCGATTGGCTATTATAACCACTTTCCAGAAAAGGGCAGATCGCGATCTACAGTCATTAAGAGTTGAAGCGCCAGTCAACAAGGGGTTCGACCCTGATCTAGAGCCTCTAAGGTCCTAAAAATTGAGCTCAAAGGTTTCGCACCCTAAAATCTCAATAGTAAATCCTTATAACTTTGCTAATACATGTGCTATGGAAATGAAAATCAAATGGCATGCTTATATGACTAAGATGATCCTTCACCTAAAAAATTAGAATATTCCAAGTTTAAATGGCCAACTTACTAAAAATAGCAAGTTTCCAAAAATATCAGCTTTGTACAAAATAGCCCTTATTGAATAGAAAACACATATTTTTGGGTGATGCAAGATTTCCCTTACACCCAGGATGATCCTGCATCAGACACCCAGGATAATTTAAGAAGTGACCCTGTCACGTCTCATGTGTGTAGAGGAAAACCAAGATGGTCAACCTCCTCCTTTGTCAGCCATGATGAATCTTCTACAGGTCATCCTCTCCATTTGACCAGATACTCTTCATATATCATGTTCCTTGTGCATCTGCCAACACAAATATAAATATAGACTTTCCACTCCTGTGTTTCAAAACAAATATATAACTTTGTAAAAATTCAACCCATTTCAAATGTCTTTGATTCAACTTTCCTTGAATATTCAAAGATTACAAAGCTTGATGATCAGTATACAAATCAAACTCCTTAGGAAGTAGATAGTGTCTCAACTTCTTTAATGCCTAAATTATAGCATAAAATTCCTAATCATAAACATAATATTTTCTCTTGGCATCATTTAACTTCTCACTGAAATATGCAACAAGTTTACCTTTGAGGCTCAAAATAGCTCCTATTCTAGTACCACTAGCATCATAGTCTACTTGAGACACCTTATTAAAATCAGGAAGTGCTAAAATAGGTTGTTCTGTAAAAAAAAATTTTAACTGTTGAAAACTCCTCTCAGCCCCTTTAGTCCACTTAAACTCTTTCCTATCCCCTCTCATTGTTTTAGTTAAGGGACCACAAATACTACTAAAACTTCTGATAAACTTTTTGTAAAAGCTAGCCAAACCATGAAATGATCTTACCTTAATAGCACTGCTTTGAGTAGGCCATTCTAGGATAGCCTGCACTTTCTTTGGTTCCATAGAAAAGACTACAGGCCTTCCTTAAATAGGCAACTTTCCATCACCCGAAAAGGTTCTAGAAATCTAGCCATTAAGGCTGAATACCCTTAGCATTTAATTATTTTTCACTTTTATTACAAAAGGGTCGGCTTTAAATATTTACAAAAGATTAGATTAGGTAGCCCAACTTCCGGAAGCCACAACTTTTGAACCGTAGCTTCGATTGGCTATTATAACCACTTTTCAGAAAGCGGAGATCATGATCTACATTAGCTAATAGGCAAAGCGCCAATCAGCTGGGGGTTTGACCTCGATCTGGAGCCTCTAATAACCTAAAAAATGAGCTCAAAGGTTTCATACCCTAAAATCTCAACAGTAAATCCTTAATAACTTCACCAATATAGATGCCATGACAATGAAACTCAACGGGCATGCTTATATGACTAAGATGATCCTTCACCTAAAAAATTAGAATGTTTTGAGTTCAAATGGCCAACTTACTAAAAATATCAATTTTCCAAAAATAGCATCTTTGTACAAAATAGCCCTTATTGAATAGAAAACACATATTTTTGGGTGATGCAAGATTGCCCTTACACCCAGGATGCTCCTGCATCAGACACCCAGGGTAATTTGGGAAGTGACCCTGTCACGTCTTAGTTGTGCAGAGGAAAACCAAGACAGTCAACCTCCTCCTTTGTCAGCCATGATGAATCTTCTATAGGTCATCCTCTCCATTTGACCAGATACTCTTCATATGTCTTGTTCCTTGTGCTTCTGCCAACATGACTATGTATTATATCTTCAATCTCCTTTGCAACTGAATTAGTAGCTGGAATACTCCATTGTGCTTCCGTGACCTCGCCTTCAACACCCCCTTCATGGTACTCTGTCAAATCTACAATGTTACATATTGGTGAAATATTCAACTCGGTAGGCAATTCTACCTCATAGGCATTTCCTGAATCATGCTCCTTCAGTATCTTACATGGCCCAAACTTCTTCATTTTCAACTTGTTATATGTACCAACTGGAAATCGCTCCTTCCACAAATGAACCATGATTTCATCCCCAACTAGAAATTATTTATGCCTCCTTCTCTCATCTGCCTTAGCTTTATACTGTGCATTCATCTTGCTAATGTGCTTGCTCACCTCCTCATGGATGTTCTTCAAATGTTCTACAAAATCCTCAGCTTCAGCACTACTGATCTCTCCTTTGTCTATCTTCCTCAACTCTAAAGCATTTCTGGGACTACTTCCAAATACAATCTAGAATGGTGATTTACTAGTGCTCCTGTTGACATGATTATTGTATGCAAATTCTTCCTATGGTAAAATCGAATCCCAACCTGTTGGCTTATCTCAGATCAAATATCTCAGCAAATTCCCCAAACTCCTATTCACCACCTCTGTCTGTCCATGAGTTTGTGGATGATGTGATGAGTTGAACTTCAAATCTGTCTTCAACTTCTTCCACAATGTGCACCAAAAATATCCAACAAACTTAGTGTCTCGATCTGAAACTATACTCTTTGGCAGACCATGTAGTCTCACCACTTCTTTGAAAAAAAATTTAGCCACATGAATAGCATCATTAGTCTTCTTACAGGGAATGAAATGTGTCATCTTTGAAAACCTGTCAACCACCACAAAAATTGAATGATGTCCCCACTGAGTCCTTGGTAAACCAAGAACAAATTCCATAATGATATCCTCCCAAGGCTTCTCTGGTATAGGTAATGGTTGATACAATCCTGTATTCTTCTTTGCTTCTTTTTCTATTTGACATACTCTACAACTCTGTACAAACTTCTTGACATCTTGCTGTAACTGTGGCCAATGATAATTCTCGCTAACCAGAGAAAGGGTTTTATCTCAACCAAAATGTCCAGCCAATCCTCTAATATGCTTCTCCTTGATGAGATTCTCCCACATAGAACTTCATGGAATACACAACTGGCTCCCTTTGAATAACATTCCATCCTGAATGATGAAATCCAGCCACTTCATTTTGTCTAGAGTAATGTGTTTTGTACAAGCTTTCCAAGCTTCACCAAAATCAAGATCCTCTGGATACAGACTCTTGAGTTCCTTGAACCCAACCACCTTGATCTGCATCTCTGTTAGGAAAAGTTGCCTTTTGCTAAGAGCATATGCAACCTTGTTAGACATTCCACTCCTCTATTTCAAAACAAATGTATAACTCTGTAAAAAGTCAACCCATTTCAAATGTCTTTGATTCAACTTTCCTTGACTATTCAAATATTGCAAAGCTTGATGATCAGTATACAAAAAAAACTCCCTAGGAAGTAGATAGTGTCTCCACTTCTTTAATACCTGAATTATAGCATAAAATTCCTGATCATAAACAGAATATTTTCTCTTGGCATCATTTAACTTCTCACTGAAATATGCAACATGTTTACCTTCTTGGCTCAAAATAGCTCCTATTCCAGTACCACTAGCATCACAGTCTACTTGAAACACCTTATTAAAATATGGAAGTACTAAAATAGGTTTTTCTATAACTTTTTGTCTTAACAGTTCAAAACTCTTCTCAGCCCCTTTAGTCCACTTAAACTCTTTCCTATCCCCTCTCATTGTTTCAGTCAAGGGACCACAAATACTGCTAAAACTTCTAATAAATTTTTTGTAAAAGCTACCCAAACCATGAAATGATCTTACCTCAGTAGCACTCCTTGGAGTAGGCCATTCTAGGATAGCCTGCACTTTCTCTGGTTCCATTTTTAGTCCTTTTGCTAAAACTACGAATCCCAGATACACTAACTCCTTCTTCACAAAACTACACTTCTTCAAATTAATCAACAATATTTCTTCCCTCAACTTCTCCAAAACCCTATGAATATGCATTAGATGCTCCTCAAATGTCTTACTAAAGATCATAATATCATCTAGATAAACAATGACAAACTTACCCAGAAATTCTTTCAAGACCTTATTCATGAGCCGCATGAAAGTGCTTGGTGTATTGGTTAGCCCAAAGGGCATGACCAACCACTCAAAAAGTCCCTCATTTGTTTTGAAGGCAGTCTTCCATTCATCTCCTTCTCTGATTTTAATTTGATGATATCCACTCTTCAGATCTATCTTTGAGAAGTACACAGCTCCACTCAAATATTCCATAATATCATCCATCCACAACAATGGAAATCTGTACTTGATTGTGATCTTGTTGATAGCCCTAGAATCTGTGCACATCCTCCATTCTTCTTTCTTCTTTGGTTCTAATACTACTGGTACAACACATGGACTCAAGATCTCACGAATCAAACCCGTCTACAAAAACTCTTGAACTTGTCTGTTCAATTCTTCACTTTCTGCTGGTGTCATTCTGTGTGTTGCCTTATTTGGCAAACTGGCTCCTGGGATGAAGTCCATCTGAAGACTGATCTTCCTTACTAGTGGTAATCCTACACCTAGGTGCTCTGGTATGGATATGGGTGTTTCAGCCTCTTGAGCTTCAACTTTGTGACCATCTCTTCTGAGACCAGATTGTTAGTACTTTCGCTATCAATAATCACATCACAACACTTCTTCTCACACTTGCACCTAGTGTGAAACAAGCTCATCCTTTTCTCAGGTTCATTTTCACCACTCAGCAGGACTCTTCTGTTAACTAGGACTTCTCCTCCTTCAGCATCTTTAGAATGAGATGATTTTGGATCTTCCTCTAGATGTGCAACTCTAGCTTGGCAGTCATTTCTCCTATCTACCCTTCCTTGGCGTTGAGGACATTCATATGCCCTATGACCTTCTTCTCCACAGTGAAAACATGTTCCACGGAAGCCTCCTCTTCCTGATCCTTGTCCTCTTCCTCTTCCTCTTTGATCTCTATTATTTTGATTTAAATAATTTTCCCTCTGACCTTGACTACTACTAGACTGATCCTTCTTTTTCTAATCTTCATTTCGGCCTCCATAAGATCATCCACCACGACCTCTTCCGCTTTGCCTACTTACAAACTTCTTGTTCAACTTTTCCTCTACCTTTAGGGAAAATTGGTAGGCCTCTTCAATACTATTCATTCAAATCAGGTTCAACTCCTCTTGAATGCTCGGTCTCAACCCATTAAGTTAAGGGGAAAATTTCTCCTTGTAATCTTCCGCATGGCCTGTTCTGATGAGGATTCAATAGAACTCCTCCGTATACTCCTAGACAGATTTCCCTGCTTGCTTCAAACCTTGCATTTTCTTCAGTCGATCAAGCTCATAATCAACAGGAATGAACTGTCGCTTCAATTTATCCACCATCCGATCCCATCTTGTGATTTTCTCCTTTTCTCTTCTTTTTCACTCCAAATGAATCTCCTACCACTAGATCTTTGCATGACCCTTCAGTCGGGCCTTCATAAATTTGACCCTATCAGGATCCTCAATATCTTCATACTCAAAATATTCTTCTATTTCATTGATCCAATCGATCAACTCTTCTATGTTAAGATTTCCTGAAAATGTGGGAACATCAAGCTTAGGTCTTTTCCCAATCTTGGAAATGGCCTAAAAAAGCCTTTCCTCCTCTTGGTTCAGAATTTTGCCTTCCTGATCAAAATCTCCTTCTACTTTAGCTTCATCCTCACTTTCCTCTCTTACGGCAACATTCATGCATCTGCAAATCTCTTCCTGCAATGCTTATACTTATCTCTGGAGGGCTCTAACCTCAGGTAGTACACCTCCAACTCTTTCGCCACACTCCCTTCATGGAGGTATTTTTGTACTTATCGGTGAAACCCTAACCATGGTCTTGGTGCAAACTACCTCATAGTCGATGATCTATCTACACACTCAGAAAATTCTCACTCTGACACCACTTGATGAAGTGGACTCCCATTAATACCACAAGTACACAATAGAAATAGAGAGAAACAATAGAAATTTGCAAGAACATAAAATTGGCTTCTTATTGGCTCCACAAATGTGGAATTACAAACTTCATAATTACAATATTAGAAGCCACATGGGCATCCCTTAAAATAATCTGCAGGACAAAGCCTCAAACCTTAAAATAATCTGTAGGACAAAGCCTCAAATAACCACCCAAAACTACCCTAGAAAAGACTACGAGCCTTCCTTAAATAGGCAATTTTGCACTGCCTGAGAAGGTTCCAGAAATCTAGCCATTAAGGCCAACTGCGCCCTTAGCATTTAATTATTTTTTACTTTTATTACAAAAGGGTCAGCTTTAAATATTTACAAAAGATGAGATTAGGTAGCCCAACTTCTAGAAGCCATAACTTTTGAACCGTAGCTCTGATTGGCTATTATAGCAACTTTCTGGAAAGGGGAGATCGCGATCCCGAGCCTCTAAGGTCCTAAAAATTGAGCTCAAAGGTTTCACACCCTAAAATATCAACAGTAAATCCTTAATAACTTCGCCAATATAGATATTATGGCAATGAAACTCAACTGGCATGCTTATATGACTAAGATGATCCTTCACCTAAAAAATTAGAATATTCCGAATTCAAATGACCAACTTACTAAAAATGGACAGTTTCAAAAAATAGCAGATTTGTACAAAATAGTCCCTATTGAATAGAAAACACATATTTTTGGGTGATGCAAGATTGGCCTTACACCCAGGATGCTCCTGCATCAGACACCCAGGGTAATTTGAGAGGTGACCTTGTCACGTCTGAGGTGTGCAGAGGAAAACCAAGACGGTCAACCTCCTCCTTTGTCAGCCATGATGAATCTTCTACAGTTCGTCCTCTCCATTTGACCAAATACTCTTCATATGTCATGTTCCTTGTGCTTCTGCCAACATGACTATCTAGTATATCTTCAATCTCCTTGGTAGCTGAAGTAGTAGCTGCAATACTCCATTGTGCTTCTATGACCTCACCTTCAACACCCCCTTCATGGTACTTTGTTAAATCTACAATGTTAAATACTGGTGAAATATTTAACTTGATAAGCAATTCTATCTCATAGGCATTTCCTAAATCATTCTTCTTCAATATCTTACATGGCCCAAACTTCTTCATTTTTAACTTGTTATATGTACCAACTGGAAATCGCTCCTTCCGCAAATGAACCATGACTTCATCCCCAGCCTAAAATTCTTTATGCCTCCTTCTCTCATCTGCCTTAGCTTTATACTGTGCATTCATCTTGGTAATGTGCTTCCTCACCTCCTCATGGATGTTCTTCAAATGTTCTACAAAATCCTCAGCTTCAGCACTACTTATCTCTCCTTTGACTATCTTCCTCAACTCTGAAGCATTTCAGGGACTACTTCCAAATACAATCTAGAATGGTGATTTACCAGCGCTCCTGTTGACAGAATTATAGTATGCAAATTTTTCCAGTGGTAAAATCAAATCCCATCCTGTCACCTTATCTCCAATAAAACATCTCAGCAAATTTCCCAAACTCCTATTCACCACCTTTGTCTATCCATCAGTTTGTGGATGATGTGATGAGCTGAACTTCAAGTCTATCTTTAACTTCTTCCATAATGTGCGCCAGAAATATCCAACAAACTTAGTGTCTCGATTTGAAACTATACTCTTTGGCAGACCATGTAGTCTCACCACTTGTTTGAAAAATAATTCAGCCACAAGAAGAGCATCATTAGTGTTAGGGATTTTGCTTGTATGAATCACAGTGCTTGAAATAACTACTTGAATACCACGCCTTCTAATACTGATTCAAAGACAAGAAAAACCTAATTTCTAAGGGTTGGATAAGGTCCTTCTTCATTTTTGAGCTCCACATATACTCAGGCAGGTTTTACCTTTTATGATTTCTATTTAGACAGTATGTTATAGTGTGGACACTATTTTGCTATGTACCTTTGTTAAACCAACTTATAAATCACCTTGCAAATGACCAAGCATAACCAGATGCAAGATTTAACCATACAAACCATGGTTGTGGATATAGCAAAAGCTAGTGATGCAAGGATTTTCATCCTTCTTCCTTTTCTAATAGGAGGGATAACCTAACAATTCAATCTCCAAGGAATCACTAAAATGGACACAGTCCTGCTGACATAGGTCCTTACTAAGTTCAGTTTTTTTTTTTTTAGTAACAAGAGTATTTTGATTGAATTGGTTTTGATATCTTGAAATAACTTGGACAAAGATAGATTATCAGATTAATTTCTGGATCAGTGCCTATCCTTTATGCTATAGAGTCAAATAAGCTAAGATTTCATAGAAACAAAATACAAATAGGTTGCCTTACAACCCATATGCAATTAAGATAAGTTGCCTTACAAGTTACCCTGTCACCTCAAAACTATTGTATCAAATCCTTAAACAAAGTAGTATGCTCTCTGAAACTACTCACAAAACTTAGTTCTTTCCTTAAAAGAAACTTGCAAGCAATTAGATAGTTGCCTAATAACCAAAATGCTTCAGAATACCTTGTAAACTTAACATAAAAGAGCATACACAAAGAATAAAGAGACAGCAATGGAAGAGAGTAAAATTGCACCATATATTATTTATATGATCCAACTTTCCATACATGAAAGATTATACAACTTCAAAAGATAGACAGGAGTTCAGAACATCTGAATTCTACAATATATTATCTCCTTTTCCAAATATTCCAAAATCAAAGACCCTCTACCATTACAACTCTTTTTGCCTAACCCTAAAGTTACAAGAGAGACAAAAAGAAAGAGAGAGAAAGCGGTGGAAAGACCAAGTCAAAAAGATATAACAAATATTCATGGTTCTTCTCCTGATCTGGCGACTGCAATCAGATTGATATAGAAGGTAGCTGGTAGTATTTATGTTGAGTTCGAATAGCTGTACTTGCATACTCACCTACATTCTCTTTTTGCAATAATTGTCCTTCTTGTCTTGAACAATGTAGTGCCAAGTGTTTACCTTACTCATCGTCTAGGATTTCTTCTTCTACTACTGGCTTCTTTTTCTTTGGTGTAGTCATCACTTCCCAAGCTTTCACTTCATCGTCCGATGGCCACTTGAAGTCCTGAGTACTCTGTACTTGCACCTTTTGTCTTTGCTATCTAGCATCAGTAATGTTTTTGACATCAAGTAGGAAATTTTTGATATCAGTCTCTTCTTTGAAGGCTTCATCCAATATTTTATTGAATCCTTCTATATCAACATCTGCTCCCAAGAGAAATGCCTCTTCACTGGGAATCTTGCTGTCAAATTCACTTTTCCAAACATCTACAGCCTTTACTTGGTCATCATCTCCTCTCAAGGAAGGAATAAACTTATTAAAATCATTTTAAAAGAGGCTCAATTTAACCTCTATTTGATTTAATTTTCCTTTAAAAAATGAGAGAGCAATATTGACTCTTTTGATCTCATCTCCCACTTCAGTTACTATTTCAGGAAAATCTAGTCTTATGTCTTGCAAAAATGACAACTTCTCAAATAAATTTTCCCTAGTAGACCATTTAGTAAAATAAGGGTTTAGGATAGCAAGGTACCCCATTACCTCAGTATGCAAAGCTGGCAACTTATTGTATGTATTGACTACAACATCAGCTTTCTCCTTTAGAATCTCAATTCTATGTTGTAGTATGTCTTTCAATGGCTTCAAATAAATTGCATTTCCCTTTTCTTCATCTACCTTTTGTTCCACAGCCTCTTCTGATTTAGGCTTATCTTCAATTTGCATTGGTGGTGGTTTTGCAGGTACATATACCACCTCAGGCTTTGCTTCCAGCTCTTCTATTAATGTCTTGATCATCTGATCTCGCTGGTACAGTTATATGTGGCACATATCCCTGTCCTTAGACAATGCACTTGTTTCTTCTAACAAAACACTATACCTCCCAGACAATTGTTTAGTCTTGTCTTCATTCAGGTGAGCCCAGTGTGTCATAATTTAGGAGATTTCTAAGTCCCCTGTATTTTGCACAGACCACACCATTTGATTGCCCACCATATTTTCTTGAATATTCACTAACTGGGGCTTTTGCTCCTTTGGGCTTAGGCTCCACATTGCAAAAGCTTGAGATTTTGGGCTATACCCAAATCCTTTTATCATATCCCCCATCTAGACCTCACTAGCCATTTTGAGATCTGGTTGTTTTCTAATTTGGTCTATGATGAAGGAAGATGCCAAATCCCATCCCTCAACCAATAATATTCCACTTCCCAGCACCATCTTCCTAGCATCCTCAGGTGAAATATCCTCATTTTCAGGGTCATAAATCTGTAAAGCCACTAGGGATTCATTTGTTATTTCTTCTTTCCCATCCATAGTCAATTTGGATCTGAGCTGCTCTGTTTTATACCATCTTAGGAAGTCTTTAAACTCCTCTGTTTTAACAAAGCTATCATCATCTAGAAATTTTTGTTGATGAAGAAAGCTTTCATCAACACAGGCCTTGAGTGGTATCTCAACTTCATCTTCTAGGTCAGGTCGTTGCTTCTTGCCTTCCCTGATTTCCTTTCTTAGGTTATGATCATATAACCTAGTGCCAGGTACTAAGACCTTAGGCTTGTCCTTTTTCTTACTTTGTCTCTCCATTGAAGGCTGCCCTATTTCCAATTTCTGCCTTTTTGCAGCAGGCTCTTCTACATCATCAGGTTGAGTAGCAACTGTTAGATCAATAATATGACCCTCTGCTCCCTGCAACTGTGGGATCTCAGTCATTTCTTGCTCTGAGGCTTGTTGGGGTGAAGGATAGATAGTAGGATGTGTATAATCACTATCACTACCACTATCATATTCTGACTCTGAGTGTTCAGGTGTCTGAGCACCTTTCTTGTCTAGGACTGTATCTAGTTGCTCTATAAGCACAGAATAGTTGTCTATCATGGCCTTAATTCTATCAAAATATGGGAGGTCAGGGTAAAAACCCCCAAAAGACAACCAATTTCTCTTTATTTGCTTTTCCAGCTTCGGCAACTCCTGGATCCTCAGTCTTCTAATATGGATATCATCTTCATCTAAGATGTTCCTTGTTGCATCTTCTTCAATACACTCACAATGGACATTTGTATTGGGGATGGTAGGAGTATACAATTTCCTAACCCCTGCCATGAAGCCTTCTGGATCAATGTATCTATAGGGGGCTGCCCCCATTCTGTATCTTTCCAACCACTGACCCACTTCATCAATGGAAGCTTTACCAATTGTAAAGTTTAGAATCTTGAATTGCCTAGGGGTTATAGTCCCCTTCTTGTGCAGTGCAAAGTGCTCATTATCTATTAATAATAACTGCCATATGAATTCCATTGCAGCCACTCTTTTAGGCACATGATATGGTAATAAATGAAGTGGGTGAATACACCCATATACTCTGATAATAGTATAATTCTCCTCCAAGAAGAAATCACCCCAATTGTGTTTTCCAGGCCAATTATCTGTATAATCACAGGGCCTGAGCAGTTGTATGATCTTCAATGGGACTCTTGTCCTGCTTGTTCCCAAACTCTACACCATTGGATACATAATCCAATTCTGAAAAGCACAGTAGTCACACTCCGTAGAAGTGTAATTACAAACCCTCACCCAAAATTGGATAGGATTTGGTGCTGACTGGTAGATTCTTTGGCGAGTTAAATTATGAACATCTATGATTAAAAAATTGAAATATAAGAGGAGATGCATAAGGACTGAGTAGTGCAAGAATTTAGGCTCCTTCTCCTTTGGATTCTTTAGTCTTTTCTGGGTTGCAATGAAACCCTCATGCATTTCATCAATTATGTGC
>MU224364.1:1421197-1452177 GCA_018584345.1 Thuja plicata
TGGATTCTTTAGTCTTTTCTGGGTTGCAATGAAACCCTCATGCATTTCATCAATTATGTGTTGTATATAATCATAGCTGGTGCTTGAATGCACCTCTTGTAAGTCTAGCACCATCATCAGGATGCCAACATTGATTTTTTCTGCATCTCCATCTCTACCTAGCACTCTACACAGAGCATAAGAGTTATACTTAATGTAGAAGTGTATATCCTTATAATAATATGGATTTGGCTTGGCCATAGGATCTAAGTACTTTTTCACTTCTTTCAACATGTGTTTCTACAATAAGCCCTTAGCAATACCAGGCTTTAAACTATACCTCTTCTACTGCCTTGTCATGTCAATCTTAGTAGACATGGTGCTAAATAAGCCAAAAGCCTGCATGAATGAGTTTCTATTCAAAATTAAAAGGGTAGTGCCATCATCCCTTTTGATGGTCTTTGTCAAAAAATCATAGTGATTGGCTAGGTCTAAGAATAGGTCTATATCTAAGAAGACATGAGGAACAAGTAACCTAGCCAAACCACAGGTCCAAGGGTTTGATACTGGGATAGGCTTATCAAAATTCTTATAGAAATAATTGAAAAGGGAGAAACCTGTTGTGCCTGGAGTCACAGCATCTCGAATGTCCTTGTACTCATCAAGGAGAACATTAGCATTAGCTTTTTTATTTTGTGTTGAACCAGGTAGGAGATGGAGGAATTCATCAGAAAAACTCACCTTTCCCTTCTATTCCTCTTCACTTCCTCCACTTATGGAAGCAACACTCATAGCCCCGCTCATACTTGCAACACTCTGAATCTCTTACTCCTTACTGATATTGAAACAAATCTATCTCAGAGATTAGCTGAACGTTCTATGCACAATTTTCTGAGACTTAAAACCCTTTGATCAAATATGGAAACACTACAAACTGAGCACAAAATCTCTTTTCTTTGAAAAATTAGCGACCTGGCTCCTGAAAACTTAAAGCACGGTGACTGAAAATGAATGCACCATCAACTCCTTATAGCCATCATTCAGAGTACGCAGCTCATAATTCAGAAACATCAGTTCTACCATTAATTCAACATGCTGTGAACTTGAACAAAAGCCTAGTCGTAGTTGCATGAAGTTGACAGGAAATCAAATTTTCAAAAATGAATCCTCAGAACAATCATATAACATTTAACAGAGCTAACATGTCACATTGTAATTCATTAACTATCTTACATCTCAGCTACTCTTTTTGCACAGTAATCAAAATACAAGCCTGTGATTGGTTACCGAGCGATTCATACTATCATATCAAAAAATACCTCTATTTTTTTGGATTTTGGGATCCTGCTATCACGTGACTGCATAAAGTCTCTTTCTCACGGGCCTCTGTCACTAACCCATGGTTTATCTCGAGACACAGCGAAAATGCATTTTCTTACCTCTAGCTGACCCGAATCACCATCTAGCGATCACGCAACCCAACTGAAATCATAGTCGCGCATAGTTAAGACTAACTCATTACTTTTTATGAGACCTTGCGACTAACCATTGCACTTAACTTCTTACGGTTACCTCCTAGTCAGTGAGTGCTTCTGTTTCATGGCAAGATTATGCGACCACACCTAGTCGCCCAATCGCAGAATACAAGCCCTGAATGTTTAAATTTTCAATAATAGGTTAGATGCGCCCCTTTTCCACTTCTGATGACTACGCGACATACCTTAATCACCATGTTAGGGGGACTTTTCCCTTTGGGCACTTTTCTTCTCAGACTCTGCGACCACCGTTAGATCCTCTGATCTTTATATCCTACGGCCATCACTTTATCGCCAAATATTTATGCACACCCTTAAATCTTTCTCAGACACCGCGACTGAAGGAAAAGCACTTAGTCTCGTTGTCACTAAGTTTTTCTTCTCCTTCTGTCGACCATGCGATAGAACCTTAACGTACACTCGCCTTATGACACATGTCACACAGTCATTTGTTCACTTATTGCATAACGGAGAACTGAGTCATCAACATGTTCTGGCAACATCCCAACTATATTTTACTGTAAACCACAGACAGTCAGTTGCGTAGTCTCTTTCAAAATCTCTTAACCGTTGTTCCATCTCAAGACCTCACGACTGAAGGCCTTGCTTAACTTTTAACTTTTGTTTCATTTGGTGATAAAGAGACATAAGGTAATCGCGAAGTCTGAAGATATTTTGACAACTGTTAAGAATTTCCTGTGATTACCTGACTAAGGAGTGGGTCCCTTCTGCATAAGGCTTATGATATAATTATCTTGCGACTAATCGACATAAAGGAATCACTGATTCTTGTGATGCCAAAGGAATATGCTGAACACGAACGAGACCACGTGACTGAAGGAAAATACGAAGTCGGGAAGGTGTAAGGAATATTCAGTTGGAGTAATGCGACAAGGCAATTACTTTAAAAAACATGCCTTAAGGTGGATAGAAAAAGTAACAACAAAACAGAAGCGCCATGACCTAGGGTTTACTTTTTCAACGTTTAACACTGGAAAACTTAGGGTTTTCAGGGTTTTGCAAACTGAGTTAAGTTTTAGACTTGAAAACCTAAAAAATTGACATAGGTAAGGCCAAAAGGAATGAGAAATAGCTGACTTGAATACATTAGACTAGAAAGAGAAAGACAGGGAACTAGGAAAACTGCTGAAATAAGAAATACAACCAACAATTAGTCTTCTTATAGGGAATGAAATGTGCCATCTTTGAAAACCTGTCAACCACCACAAAAATTGAATCATGTCCTTGATGAGTCCTTGGTAAACCAAGAACAAAGTCCATATTGATATCCTCCTAAGGATTCTATGGTATAGGTAATCGCTGATACAATCCTATATTTTGCTTTGCTCCTTTTGCCATTTGACATACTCTACGACTCTATACAAACTTCTTGACATCTTGCTGCAACTGTGGCCAATGATAATTCTCGCTAACCAGAGCAAGGGTTTTATCTTGACCAAAATGTCCAGCCAACCTCTGCTATGCTTCTCCTTGATGATATTCTCCCTCATAGAACTTTATGGAATGCACAACTGGCTCCCTCTAAATAACTTTCCATCCTGAATTATGAAATCCAGCCACTTCATTCTGTCTAGAGTAACAAGTTTTGTATAAGCTTTCCAAGCTTCACCAAAATCAGGATCCTCTAGATACAAACTCTTGAGTTCCTTGAACCTAACCACCTTGATCTGCATCTCTGTTAGGAAAAGTTTCCTTTTGCTAAGAGCATCTGCAACCCTGTTAGACTTTCCACTCCTGTGTTTCAAAACAAATGTAGAACTCTACAAAAATTCAACACATTTCAAATGTCTTTGATTCAACTTTCCTTGACTATTCAAATATTCCAAAGCTTGATGATCAGTATACAAAACAAACTCCTTAGGAAGTAGATAGTGTCTCCACTTCTTTAATGCCTGAATTATAGCATAAAATTCCTGATCATAAATAGAATATTTTCTCTTGGCATCATTTAACTTCTCACTGAAATATGCAACAGGTTTACCTTCTTGGCTCAAAATAGCTCCTATTCCAGTACCACTAGCATCACAGTCTACTTGAAACACCTTATTAAAATTAGGAAGTGCTAAAATGGGTTGTTCTGTAACTTTTTGTTTTAACAGTTCAAAACTCTTCTGAGCCCCTTTAGTCCACTTAAACTCTTTCCTATCCCCTCTCATTATTTCAGTCAAGGGACCACAAATACTGCTAAAAATTTTGATAAAATTTCTATAAAAGCTAGCCAAACCATGAAATGATCTTACCTTAGTGGCACTCCTTGGAGTAGGCCATTCTAGGATAGCCTACACTTTCTCTGGTTCCATTTGCAGTCCTTCTGCTAAAACTACAAATCGCAAATACACTAACTCCTTCACAAAACTACACTTCTTCAAATTAATCAACAATTTTTCTTCCCTCAACTTCTCCAAAATCCTACGAATATGCATTAGATGCTCCTCCAATGTCTTACTAAAGATCAGAATATCATCTAGGTCAACAATGACAAACTTACCTAGAAATTCTTTCAAGACCTCATTCATGAGCCCCATGAAAGTGCTTGGTGCATTGGTTAGCCCAAAGGGCATGACCGACCACTCAAAAATTCCCTCCTTTGTTTTGAAGGTAGTCTTCCATTCATCTCCTTCTTTGATCCAAATCTGGTGATATCCACTCTTCAGATCAATCTTTGAGAAGTACATAGCTCCACTCAAATAGTCCATAATATCATCCATCCATGGCAATGGAAGTCTGTAATTGATTGTGATCTTGTTGATAAGCCTAGAATCTGTGCACATCCTCCATTCTCCATTCTTCTCTGGTGCTAATACTATTGGTATAGCACATGGACTCAATCTCTCATGAATCAAACCCTTCTGCAACAACTCTTGCACTTGTCTATTCAATTCTTCACTTTCTACTGGTGTCATTCTATGTGCTACCTTATTTGGCAAACTGGTTCTTGGGATCAAGTCCATCTGATGACTGATCTTCCTTACTGGTTGTAATCCTACAACTAGGTGATCTGGTATGGATGTGGGAATTTCTTCCTCTTGAGCTTCAACTTTGTGACCATCTCTTATGACACCACATTGTCAATACTTCCGCTATCAATAATCACATCACAACACTTATTCTCACACTTGCACCTAGTGTGAAACAAGCTCCTCCTTTGCTCAGGTTCATTTTCACCACTTAGCAGGACTCTTCTATTAACTAGGACTTCTCCTCCTTCAGCATCTTCAGAATCATATGATTTTGCATCTTCATCCACATGTGCAACTCTAGCTTGGCTATTATTTATCCTATCTGCCCTTCCTTGGCATTGAGGACATTCATATACTCTATGCCCTTCTTCTCCATAGTGAAAAAATGTTCCACAGAAGCCTCCTCTTCCTGATCCTTGTCCTCATCCTCTTCCTCTTTGATCTCTATTATTTTAATTTAAATTATTTCCCCTCCGACCTTGGCTACTACTGGCCTCATCCTTCTTTTTCTAATCTTCATTTCAGCCTCCATAAGATCGTCCACTAGATCTTCCACCACAACCTCTTTCACTTTGCCTTCTTTTAAACTTCTTGTTCAACTTTTCCTCTACCTTTAGGGAAAACTGGTAGGCCTCTTCTGTACTATTCATTCAGATCAGGTTCAACTCCTCCTAAATGCTCAACCTACACCCATTAAGGTAACATAAAACTTTCTCCTTGTCAGCTTCCGCATGGCTTGTTCTGATGAGGATTCGATAGAACTCCTCCATATACTCCTGGATATATTTCCCTGCTTGCTTCAAACCTTGCATTTTCTTTAGTAGATAGAGCTCATAATCAACAAGAATAAACTGTAGCTTCAATATATCCACCATCCGATCCCATCTTATGATTTTCTCCTTTCCTCTTCTATTTCACTCCAATTGAATCTCTTGCCACCTAATCTTTGCATGACCCTTCAGTCAGGCCTTCACATGACCCTTCAGTTGGGCCTTTGCAATTTTGACCCTATCAGGATCCTCAATATCTTCATACTCAAAATATTCTTTTATTTCATTGATCCAATCGATCAACTCTTCTAGGTTAAGATTTCCTGAAAATGTGGAAACATCAAGCTTAGGTCTTTTCCCAATCTTGAAAAAATCCCAGAAAAGCTTTTCCTCCTCTTGGTTTAGAATTTCACCTTCCTAATCAAAATTTCCTTCTACTTTGGCTTCATCCTCACTTTCCTCTCTTACGAAAAGATTCATACCTCTGCGCATCTCTTCCTACAATGCTTGTACTTGTCTCTGGAGGGCTCTAACCTCAGGTGGTACACCTCTGGCTCTTCCTCCATGCTCCCTTTGTGGAGGCATTTTTGTACTTATCACTGAAACCCTAACCACAATTCTGGTGCAAAATACCTCACAGTCGGTGATCTATCTATACACTCAGGAACTTCTCGCTCTGATACCACTTGATGAAGGGGACTCTCCTTAATACAACAAGTACACAACAGAAATAGAGAGAAACAACAGAAATTTGGAATTGTCCTTTTATTGGCTCCAGAAATGTAGAATTACAAACTTCATAATTACAATATCAGAAGCCACATGGGCATCCCTTACAATACTCTATAGGACAAAGCCTCAAAAAACCACCCAGAACTGCCCTAGAAAAGGCTACGGACCTTCCTTAAATAGGCAATTTTTCACCACTCGAGAAGGTTCTTGAAATCTAGCCATTAAGGCCGACTACCCTTAGCATTTAATTATTTTTCACTTTTATTACAAAAGGGTCAGCTTTAAATATTTACAAAAGATGAGATTAGGTAGCCCAACTTCTGGAAGCCATAACTTTTGAACCGTAGCTCCGATTGGCTTTAATAAAAACTTTTCAGAAAGGGGAGATCACGATCTATAGTGGCTGCTAGGCATAGTTCCAGTCATCAAGGGGTTCGACCATGATCCAAAGCCTCTAAGGTCCAAAAATCTGAGCTCAAAGGTTTCACACCCTAAAATATCAACAGTAAATCCTTAATAACTTCGCCAATACAAAAGCTATAGCAATGAAACTCAACTGGCATGCTTATATGACTAAGATGATCCTTCACCTAAAAAATGAGAATATTCTGAGTTCAAATGGCCAAATTACTAAAAATAGGAAGTTTCCAAAAGAGCAGCTTTGTACAAAATAGCCCTTATTGGATAGAAAACACATATTTTTGGGTGATGGAAGATTGCCCTTACACACAGGATGCTCCTGCATTAGACACCCAGGGTAATTTGAGAGGTGACCCTGTCATGTCTCAGGTGTGCAAAGGAAAACCAAGATGGTCAACCTCCTCCTTTGTCAGCCATGATGAATCTTCTACAGGTCATCCTCTCCATTTGACCATATACTCTTCATATGTCCTTTTCCTTATGCTTCTTCCAAGATGACTATCTAGTATATCTTCAATCTCCTTGGTAGCTGAACTAGTAGCTCAAATACTCCATTGTGCTTCTGTGACCTCACCTTCAACACCCCCTTCATGGTACTCTGTCAAATATGCAATGTTAAATACTGATGAAATATTCAACTCGGTAGGCAATTCTACCACATAGGGATTTCCAGAATCATGCTTTTTCAGTATCTTACATGGCACAAACTTCTTCATTTTTAACTTGTTATCTGTACCAACTGGAAATTTCTCCTTTCGCAAATGAACGATGACTTCATCCCCAACATGAAATTCTTTATGCCTCCTTCTCTCATCTGCCTTAGCTTTATACTTTGCATTCATCTTGGTAATGTGCTTCCTCACCTCCTCATGGATGTTCTATAAATGTTCTGCAAAATCCTCAGCTTCAGCACTACTTATCTCTCCTTTGTCTATCTTCCTCAACTCTGAAGCATTTCTGGGACTACTTCCAAATATAATCTAGAATGGTGATTTACCAGTGCTCCTATTGATAGAATTATTGTATGCATATTTTGCCTATGGTAAAATCAAATCCCAACATGTTGGCTTATCTCCAACCAAACATCTTAGTAAATTCCCCAAACTCCTATTCACCACCTCTGTCTGTCCATCAGTTTATGGATGATGTGATGAGCTGAATTTCAAGTCTGTCTTCAACTTCTTCCACAATGTGCACCAAAAATATACAACAGACTTAGTGTCTCAATTTGAAACTATACTCTTTGGCAGACCATGTAGTCTCACCACTTCTTTGAAAAATAATTCAGCCACATGAATAACATCATTAGTCTTCTTATAGGGAATTAAATGTGCCATCTTTGAAAACCTGTCAACCACCACAAAAATTGAATCATGTCCCCGCTGAGTCCTTGGTAAACCAAGAACAAATTCCACACTGATATCCTCCCAAGGCTTCTCTGGTACAGGTAATGGCTAATACAATCTTGTATTCTACTTTTCTCCTTTTGCCATTTGACATACTCTAGAACTCTATACAATCTTCTTGACATCTTGCTACAACTGTGGCCAATGATAATTCTCTCTAACCAGAGCAAGGGTTTTATCTCAACCAAAATGTCCAGCCAATCCTCCTCTATGCTTCTCCTTGATGAGATTCTCCCTCATAGAACTTTGTGGAATGCACAATTGGCTCCCTCTGAATAACATTCCATCCTGATTGATGAAATCCAGCCACTTCATTCTATCCAGAGTAACAGGTTTTGCACAAGCTTTCCAAGCTTCACCAAAATCAGGATCCTCTGGATACAAACTCTTGAGTTCTTTGAACTGAACCACCTCAATTTGCATCTTTGTTATCAAAATTTTCCTTCTGCTACGAGCATCTGCAACCCTGTTAGACTTTCCACTCCTGTGTTTCAAAAAAATGTATAACTCTACCAAAATTCAACCCATTTCAAATATCTTCGATTCAACTTTCCTTGACTATTCAAATATTGCAAAGCTTGATGATTAGTATACAAAACAAACTCCTTAGGAAGCAGATAGTGTCTCCACTTCTTTAATGCCTGAATTATAGTATAAAATTCCTGATCATAAACAAAATATTTTCTCTTGGCATCATTTAACTTTTCACTGAAATATGCAACAAGTTAACCTGTTTGGCTCAAAATAGCTCCTATTCCAGTACTACTAGCATCATAGTCTACTTGAAGCACCTTATTAAAATCAGGAAGTGCTAAAAAAGTTTGTTCTGTAAAAATTTTTTTTAACAGTTCAAAAATCTTCTCAGCCCCTTTGGTCCACTTAAACTATTTCCTATCCCCTCTCATTGTTTCAGTCAAGGGACCACAAATACTGCTAAAACTTCTGATAAATTTTTTGTAAAAGCTAGCCAAACCATGAAATGATCTTACCTACATAGCACTCCTTGGAGTAGGCCATTCTAGGATAGCCTACACTTTCTCTGGTTCCATTTTCAGTCCTTTTGCTGAAACTACAAATCCCAGATACACTAACTCCTTCTTCACAAAACTGCACTTCTTCAAATTCATCAACAATTTTTCTTCCCTCAACTTCTACAAAACCCTATGAATATGCATTAGATGCTCCTCTAATGTCTTACTAAATATCAGAATATCATCTGGGTAAACAATAACAAACTTACCCAAAAATTCTTTCAAGACCTCATTCATGAGCCGCATGAAAGTGCTTGGTGCATTGGTTAGCCCAAAGGGCATGACCAACCACTCAAAAAGTCCATCCTTTTTTTGAAGGTAGTCTTCCATTCATCTCCTTCTCTGATACAAATTTGGTGATATCCACTCTTTAGATCTATATTTGAGAAGTACATAGCTCTACTCAAACAGTCCATAATATCATTCATTCACGACAATGGAAATCTATACTTGATTGTGATCTTGTTGATAGCCCTAGAATCTATGCACATCCTCCATTCTCCATTCTTCTTTGGTGCCAATACTACTGGTACAACACATGGACTCAAGCTCTCATGAATCAAACCCTTCTGCAACAACTCTTGCACTTGTCTATTCAATTCTTCACTTTCTGCTGGTGTCATTCTATGCGCTGCCTTATTTGGCAAACTGGCTCCTCAGATCAAGTCCATCTGGTGATTGATCTTCCTTACTGGTGGTAATCCTGCACCCAAGTGATCTGGTATGGATGTGGGTGTTTCTACCTCTTAAGCTTCAACTTTGTGACCATCTCTTCTGACACCAGATTGTAAGTACTTCTACTATCAATAATCACATCACAACACTTATTCTCACACTTGGACCTAGTGCAAAACAAGCTCCTCCTTTGCTTAGGTTCATTTTCACCACTCAGCAGGACTCTTCTATTAACTAGGACTTCTCCTCCTTTAGCATCTTCAGTATGAGATGATTTTGCATCTTCATCCACATGTGGGACTCTAGCCTGGTTTTCATTTCTCCTATCTGCCCTTCCTTGGCATTGAGGACATTCATATTCCCTATGACCTTCTTCTCCATAGTGAAAACATGGTCCATGGAAGCCTCCTCTTCCTGATCATTGTCCTCATCCTCTTCCTCTTTGATCTCTATTATTTTGATTGAAATTATTTCCCCTTTGACCTTTACTACTACTGGCCTCATCCTTCTTTTTTTGATCTTCATTTCGGCCTCCATAAGATCATCCACCAGTTCTTCTGCCATGACCTCTTCCGCTTTGCCTGCTTTCAAACTTCTTGTTCAACTTTTCCTCTACCTTTAGGGAAAACTGGTAGGCCTCTTCAATAATGTTCATTCAGATCAGGTTGAACTCCTCCTGAATGCTCAGCCTCAACCCATTAAGGTAACATGAAACTTTCTCCTTGTAAGCTTCCGCATGACCTATTCTGATAAGGATTCGATAGAACTCCTCCATATACTCCTAGATAGATTTACCTGCTTGCTTCAAACCTTGCATTTTCTCCTGTAGATCGAGCTCATAATCAACCAGAATTAATTTTCACTTCAATTTATCCACCATCCAATCCCATCTTATGATTTTCTCCTTTCCTCTTCTATTTCGCTCCAACTGAATCTCCTATCACCAGATCTTCACATGACCCTTTAGTCGGGCCTTCACAAATTTGACCCTATCAAGATCCTCAATATCTTCATACTCAAAATATTCTTCTATTTCATTGATCTAATCGATCAACTCTTCTGGGTTAAGATTTCATGAAAATGTGGGAACATCAAGCTTATGTCTTTTCCTGATCTTGGAAATGGCCCGGAAAAGCCTTTCCTCCTCTTGGTTCAGAATTTTGCCTTCCTGATCAAAATATCCTTCTACTTCAACTTCATCCTCACTTTCCTCTCTTACGACAAGATTCATGCCTCTACGAATCTCTTCCTGCAATGCTTGTACTTGTCTCTGGAAGGCTCTAACCTCAGGTCGCACACCTCCGGCTCTTCCACCATGTTCCCTTCGTGGAGGAATTTTTGTACTTATCATTGAAATCCTAACCATTGTCCAGGTGCAAACTGCCTCACAGTCGATGATCTATCTACACACTCAGAAACTTCTCGCTTTGATACCACTTGATGAAGGGGACTCCCCTTAATACCACAAGTACACAACAGAAATAGAGAGAAACAACAGAAATTTGAAAGAACAAATAATTGGCTTCTTATTGGCTCCACAAATGTGGAATTACAAACTTCATAATTACAATATCAGAAGCCACATGGGCATCCCTTACAATAATCTGCAGGACAAAGCCTCAAATAACCACCCAGAACTACCCTAGAAAAGACTACGGGCCTTCCTTAAATAGGCAATTTTCCACCGCCCGAGAAGGTTCCAGAAATGTAGCCATTAAGTTCGACTACCCTTAGCATTTAATTATTTTTCACTTTTATTACAAAAGGGTCGGCTTTAAATATTTACAAAAGATGAGATTAGGTAGCCCAACTTCTGAAAGCCATAACTTTTGAACCGTAGCTCCGATTGGCTATTATAACCACTTTTCAAAAAGGGGAGATCACAATCTACAGTGGCTAATAGGCAAAGCACCAATCAGCCAGGGGTTCAACCTTGATCTGGAGCCTCAAAGGTCCTAAAAATTGAGCTCAAAGGTTTTGCACCCTAAAATATCAACAGTAAATCCTTAATAACTTCGCCAATATAGATGCTATGGCAATGAAACTCAACTGGCATGCTTATATGACTAAGATGATCCTTCACCTAAAAAATTAGAATATTCTGAGTTCAAATGGCCAACTTAATAAAAATAGCAAGTTTCCAAAAATAGCAGCTTTGTACAAAAAACACTGAATTGCTTAATGAACTTCCTATAGTATTGTTCTAAACCATGAAAACTTCTCTCCTCTATTACAGTCCTTGGAGTAGGCCAGTTAAGAATGGCTTTTACCTTTCTTGGGTCCATTTTGAGATTGCCTTGGGACAATACAAACCCAAGGTACACCATCTCTTGCTTCATGAATTGACATTTTTCCAAATTTATCATCAAATCCTCCTCATGCAACTTCTTGAAAATAATTTTCAAATGTCTCATATTCTCCTCTTTAGTCTTGCTAAATATTAGTATATCATCTAGATATACTACCACAAATTTTCCAATGTAGTGTTTTAGGACTTCATTCACGAGTCTCATGAATGTAGATGGGGCATTAGATAGCCCTAATGGCATCACAAGTCATTCATATAAACCTTCTGTAGTTTTGAAGTTTGTCTTCCATTTGTCTCCCTCATTGACCCTAATTTGCTGATAACCACTCTTTAGGTCAATCTTAGTAAAATACTTAGCTTCTCCTAGACAGTCTATTAGGTTTTCTATCCTAGGAATAGGGAACCTATGCCTAATTGTAATCCTATTTATTACCCTTGAATCAGTATAGAGCATCCAATTTCCTCCCTTTTTGAGTGCTAAGATAGTGGGGACAACACAAGGACTAATCTTTTTTCTAATGAGACCTTGGCTTATGAGTTCTTTAATTTGCTTGGAAATTTCTTCATTTTGTTGGGGGTTCATCTTATAGGCTACCTTATTTGGAAGGGTATCTCCTAGGATAAAGTCAATTTGGTGACTAAAAACTCACTTAGGGGGTAGGATTGATGATTTTCCATCACTTACTATGCTCTTGTACTCCTGTAGCAACTCTTGCACTTCTTTTGGTATCTCTATCTTCTTCACTGTCTTGTCTGCATATTTTTATTTAGGTTTCAACACCAGTTCTAAAACCACTCCATCTCCTTCCTCTAAGGATTATATGAACTCCTTTTCATTTACCATAAGGAAATTGGGACATGTGTTCTTTACTTCTCCCTCTTCTAACAGTGACTGTATCTTACAAGTCACATTGTCTTTCTTGAAAGAATAAGCATTCTTTGTTCCATCATACATGGCCTACCTATAAAATTTCCATCGTCTACCAAGCATAAGGTGACATGAATCAATAGGTAGTACATCACTCAACACCTTATCTTTATACTTTCTAATGGTGAAATCCACCCATGCTTGTTCATTCAAAAGGACATGTTGTCCTTTGTTCAACCAAGTAACCTTGTCTGGGTTACTATGTGTAATTCTCTTCATATTTATATTTCTAACTACCTCCTCTAACACTATGTTGTCAGTAAACCCTGAGTCTATCATGACTCTACATACTTTTCCCATCATCTTTCATTTCACTCTAAATAGTGACCTTGTCTGGCTTGGTTCCTCTTTTACTGGCTCCTTGATTAATGTTCTTTTCATCATCAAGTTTTCTCCTTCTTCAGACTCTAAGGGTACCTCAAGGTGTTTATTTCCACCACTGGACTCCTCTTGAAAAAATTTTACCCTCTTGTCATTTCCATGAGAAGTAGAGTCTTTTCTCTGGACACCTAAATGTAGGGTGTCCCATTTGGTTGCAGTGATATCATTTAATTTTGGTAAATTAGGAACCTCTCCCTTGACTATTGTTCCTTCCTCTTCCATTTTTATTTGAGCCTCTTCCTCTATTGAAGCCTCCTCTACCTGAGCTCCCTTCTTGTTGTTCATTAATTTTGGTCTCTCCTTGAGCCTTTGTCTCTGAACTTCTACCACCATATCCACCTCTTTGTCCTTTGTTATCTCTTCCTTTTCCTCTACCTTTGGTAGTGCTTGAGTCTTGCTTATTTCTTAACTTCTCTTCCACCTTAACTACAATTTGGTGGCATCTTTGAATAGTATCATGGGTTAAGAGACTCATCTCATCTTGTATATTCTACTTGAGACCATTAAGGTATCTAGCTACCTACACCTTCTCATCTTCTACAACTCAAGACCTCATGCATAGCCTTTGAAAATATTCAGTATAAGAGTTCACATCCAAGTCTTTCTATCTTAGACTTTGTCTCCTTTTATGCAACTGAATCTCATATTCTGCAGGTACATATGCTTCTCTAATTTTGGCTACCATAGTCTTCCAAGTAGCTATGGGTATCTTTCCTTCCTTCTCTCTCATCTTGGATAAATTTACACCAAGTGAGTGCAGACCCTCTTAGTATATACTTTTCCTTTTTCACTTTCTATGCCTATGTTATACCATCACATTCAAAGTGATTTCCTAGCCCTTCAATCTAATCTAGGAATATCTCTGGTTCCATCTTTCTAGTGAAGATAGGAAATCCTTCAAATGTCTTACCACTAAACGCCTTTAGTTCTTTAAATAATGGTTCTTTGGTGAGGACAGGGTCAACTTCAAGGACATCATCATCTAAGGCAATCTCCTTACTCTTTCCTTCAACCTTATCCTTCACTTCCATAGTCTTTTCTTCTACTTGGTCCACTTTGTGTAACAATTGTGCCAATATTTCTCTGAGAAGTCTATTCTCTTCTTCTTTCTCATCCACAATATTTTCCAACTCTACATTTGTCACCATTGTAGACTCTCGTAATGACTATGTTGGTTTGAACATCCACCACAAGCCAAATCTAATTGGCTCTAATACCAATATGATAGATGTTCCCAAGTGTGATTGTACAAGCCTACTAGGACCTCCACTATTCCTAGTATTCACAAGACCCTATTCTTCCTTTTTAGGATCTCACTAACCCTTTCTATATTAGTCTATGACTACCTCACTACCACTCTAAGAGTTGGTATATATTGTGCTTCACAAGGGGACAACTACCACTAGTTTGTACTTCACTCTTTTACTCTTCCTTGAACAATTCCAAGTGTATTTTCAACATTTCAACTCCACAAGTGTCTGCAAGGACAATTATCATGTTTAACAAGTTTTTAGACTCCATATGATCTCATTTTTAATAGGGTATCATAACTGTTCCAAACGATCTTCCAATTCACCTTCAAAATTGGCTTTTAGGCTTATTTCTTCTAGTAGCCCTATCTGGCAGGTTTTTCTCAATTCTTAAAGAATAATCCAAAATAGCCCTAGCAAAAATTTGGGATTATGATACCCTTTTTCAATACTCAAAGGATTTTGTATGGCTTAGGATTCTAGGGTGTCTGTGCACCAAATTCCTATAATTAAGGACAACTAGGGTTAATTGGGCTAGATAAGTGCAGTCAGATGACTTATGCTTGGAAATGTATCAAAATGGATTTTTAGAGTCTTATCCTTCCTAGGAGTTTCTTTTATAACCCCTAGGTTTCTAAAACCATGCTTGGTTTCCCACAACTCACAATGTTCCTGTAATCAAAATCATTTAGAACACTATCAAACACCTAGTCAGACACTCTAATCTCACCTAGTGCATGAATTTAAAATAGATAAACAAGTTTCATGAGCCTCTCCTTCCATATATACACTATAAAGAGGCTCCCCTTCCATATTACTCTATTCCATGATGAAATGCACGATGGATAATTATAGGGGATCCATTTTGTTTGAATCTACCATGTCAACACCAACAACTAGTCTACTTAAACAATATTGTACAAATATAATCTAATGAACTCGCAGAAACTTGTACACTGAACAAAATTTTCTCAAATTTACCTCTACAACTCAAATCCACCACTAACTCGTACTATTCAATCCATCTACTAATGCTAAAAAACAAAAGACTCAACTGTGCATGCAACCAGAAAACAAAGTTCTTCTTGCTATTCAAAAAGTTGCATTACATCACCATTACCTCAGGAAATGGGATCCTACATGTCTAAATATGCCTTCTCCATGTTTTTAGGCCACTACCATTAATATCTCTCCTCAACTTCGAAAGGAACCAAATGTTGTCGATGTTGTCATGCAACTTTGCAAAGTTGCAAATGTTGTCATGACAACATTATGACAACTTTTGCATTATTTCTCCAAACTAACTTTTATGACCTCTAACTCATAATAAATAATGTAACATCATAGAGGTATTTTTAGGCATTTTTCCAACCCTTCCTAAGCCTAGAATGTTTTTATACCCAATTTCCCACTTTTGGCTAAAACTAGTACTAAACAAAATAAACTAAAACCTATTATGTTGGATTGATCCTAGTCAAATCCACCTAGTCACACACTTGCAAAACCATCTAAGGGAAAAATAAAATCCAATTAATTTACTAGGGTCAGTAAAAGCCATAACAAAAAAATATAGAGATAGGATTTAGCCTAGGTGCTCCTACACCACTAATGTTAATTGGGCCAAATGCATTGATAACATAATCAATATAAGTGGTGGAGCTTATTTATTTGGCTCTTTGTTGGTTGCATGGTCAAGTAAGAAATAGGATTCTATATCATTTTCTACCACCAAACTTTAATACATGCAACATCCTCATGTTTCACTTATGTACTTTGGATAAAAAAAACATTGAATTATATTGGCATATCAATTGACGAGTCAATGTCAATTATAAGTGATAATACTAGTTCCATAAACATTTCCAAAAAACTAGTACACCACTCTATAATAAATCATGTATACATTAGATATCATTTAATGAGAGATAAGGAATTGGACACTAAGGTGAGACTTGAATATCTACCTACAAAAGAGTAGATTAATGATATTTTCACAAAACAATTATGCAAAGATACTTTTGAGTATCTCCAGTAGAAGTTAGGAGTTCTTCTCCTTCCTAATATGGACTAATATGCATCAGGGTGTGCATTGGTCTAGGGTATTATATATTCATTCCCATCTGGATCAATGCTTGGTGGCTTCCTCTTAGGGAGAGTAGACTAAATTTTTTAGGGGGTATTTTCATTTTAAGAAGAAAGGTCTTAATGCTTATATTGAGTCATTTCATTTATCATTGATGAATATTTCCATCAATGAAAAATACGTAGATTGTTGGAATTCATCTTTTTTTATTGTTGTTGTCATTGATATCAACATACATTGTCTGATTGGATGAGATTATATTTTTTACTTTTGCGATCCAAAATTGGCACACTCTAGATGTTGTCTGGTAATGTTTCATTGTTGGTCATGTTTATCTTGGTCCCATTCATACTTTATTGTAATAAGATACACTCTTTTGAGTTTGGACCAATTTGAATACTGGTTAACATGCTCAAGAAACATAGTATGTATTTTAATTTATAAATTCTATTCCTTGGCTCCAAACATTATGGTAATTGGATATCATGTTATTTTGATCATGAAGTTTCTATGTGTTCCATGTTTCATTCCTTTCCATAGGGGGAATGTTTTATGGTGACCTAATTCAAATTATTCTTTGCTAACTTGGAATTTTATGAAGGAAAGTAATGATATTATTAAAGGATGATTCTTTTCTGTGTGTGTGTGTGTGTGTGTGTGTGTGTGTGTGTGTGTGAAGAATGCGAATCTAAAAAATAAATATCTAGATATTGTTGAGTATGTGAAATTGTGCTACCAAAGGTAACAAATCACAGGAATCTTCAGGTGTTGTATTTGGCAATATTTATTTTAGTGGTGGATTCCTTTTCATTATTATTCTTTTTTTGGTGAGCCTTTTTCTGTTGGTTGTGGCATCCAAGCAGTGAGCCCACCAAAAGTGAGCCTACCTATAGTGAGAAACTTGACAATGAGATACCCTTGTAAAAATCACCTTAACTAGTGTCACCCTAACCTATATTTCATAATTGGGAATTAGAATTCTTTGTGGTTTTTCCCATCTTAGGTTTTCCACATAAAATATTGTGCTCATTGTATATTGTGTTCTTATGTACTTTCATGTTCATATCTCTTTTACTTATATGATTGGATTAAGTAAGTAAAAGAAAAATGTATTATGGTAACTTATTCATGCCCCCTCTCAGTTATCTTGATTTTTCAACAATGTGCAACTGCTCTTATGCTTATTTTTAGTTTTAGATGAACCTAGGAACTATACTATGATATCTTCATAGGGTTTTCTCTTTAATTTAGTTGAGGATAAATCAACCATTTTCTGTTTCTTATTTTTGGGAATTAGGAATTGAGAAATGGTTAACTAAGGTTTATAGATTTGGTTAAATTGAATGACTTGATTTTAGCTCTATCTTTTAAGGTCTTGTCCTAATTTATGATCCAAATTTCTATAATGTTATCAAATTAGAGTAAAAAAACTAGTTTCAAACTTACTTGTTAGTTTTTTCACAAAAACACAAGTTTTCACAAAAAATCCTAATTACAATAACTTTGAACATTAGGAAATGATTGTAATGATCAAAAGAGATCTAAGGATAATTTTACACTTTTGTGAATTACAATTGAGGTGAATTAGACTGTAATGGTTTCAAATATGGTGTAATATAAATATTTTATTTTAATTTCCTAACCTATGATAGTGATTATTTTTTGAGCTTGCTAAATTGTACTACCATATCACAAGCCATATTTTTTATTACTTCCATCTAGAAAGCATGTCATGTCATGGGATCACCATTCTATCATTTCATACATTAAATATTTGAACACCTTATGGATTTGCACATCTAGATCAAAATTAGAATCATTGATCTTTATCTTGATTCTCAATCATTAATTAAGTTTTATTATTTCCATGTAAATGCATTCAACCACTGAGTAACTTTAGGATCTATAAAACTATGTAAGTGCCTAAAAAAACCCAATCATCCACTTATATTTTAGATCTACAATTTTCATCTTTATTTATGCCACAAATTTTATTTGTTTAGTCATTTTAGACAATCTTATTATTTTAGATCTTATAGATGTGCACAAGAGTCCATTTGAACAATATTTGTAATTGAACCAATTTTATATACTAGGACATCAAATCCCTTTTTAATTCTTTCTCTTTGTAGGTGAAGACAATGAAATTTATTTATTCTTTATCATTGTACACAACTGCAGAGTAAATATTGGCCATATATCATCTCAAATAAATAAGCAACTTAACCTCTTCATATTTGATCAATATGGCACATATGCCTTCAAATTTCATAGTGAATCCTATCTTTTAATTTGAATCCATGTGGAAGGAGTTGATGATTCACACTAATTTACACTTTTCCTTTCAAATCATCTTTTTGAAATTATAAAGTAGCACAAGATTTATATCTACTATTGCTCTATCTTGAGGATGTAGGCCATTAACTCCTTTATAACTGAAGTGATAAAATTCAAAATTTTGTTCATCTTGAACCTATTTAATATGAGTAAATGAAAACCACATATGATTCTATCAATATGTCTGAAATGATACTAAGTCTTAAGAATATTAAGCAAGTCAATTTGAACAGTTTTGTATAATGTAAAGTTCTGATTGCAATCTTGAATTTTTTTTAAAAAAAATTGTAATAAATCTCCACTATTTATATTCTTTAGTCTATAAGGAATTTTTTTTAATTAAAATTGAAATCATAAGTTCATAATTCATACCACTTTAACCCCTACTAAATATGCTCACTTAAACATTTTAAGGCCTTTAAATATCACCCTAACTCATGCATTAGGGCATACTAATATCTCATGGTAACAATGGAAACCTTCCTGAGTTGTGGGTGGACTCTGATTAAGAAGGAATATTTGGATTCTAGGTCAGTGCCTATTGGTTTTGGAATATCACCTATGACTAATTCTTTGATTAGGGAAAAGGGAAAGAATGACTAAAAACTAAATAAATAAACAAAAAGGTGATACACCAAAGCTGGATTCAAGCTTATCAAAACTTTAAATCAGCATCCACAAGACACACACTACTGATATTTGTAGTAATATTCGCTACTCAACGTATAGGTTGACCTAAAAATTGATATTAGGGTTTATACCACAAATAATGATAATTTGCCAAAAAACATACAGGTTCTACAAAAGGTTCTAATTGCAAACCTAGAATAGGAATTGGATTAATTCACTAATCTATGCTGTAAAACATATTACACTTAAATGTAGAAAAGTTGAAAGGATTGACGACAAAACTTTTAAAATATGTGAAGGATGGGGAACTTGCTTTATTTTCTTCAAAATCTGCAAAAGGTTACATGCAAAGATACAAAACATGCCAAGGAATAAGTTGCATTCATTTGAACACAATCTTGCATCAAAACTAAACTTATGTCTACAAAATGTATGCAAAAGGCATAAAGGAAAAAGTATGTTCACTAAACCACCTTTTCCATAAATTTTGAACCCCTAAACATGAGAAGGAAGTTAAGATATATACCCCATCAAAGACAATTTCAAAAATCCAATGCCCTCCAAAAAGCTCTTCAAATCAACTAGAAACCCTAAATATTAAGCATAATTCATGCCATATTTCATGCCCCTAATGTTGGTTTTTTAAAAATCTACATCTTTTAAATAAACACAACCAACATATATGCAAAACCTATAATAACAATCCCTAACTCAATACATCTAACCCCAACCACATAACATATAACCCCAACCAAGCCTAAAGCCAATATCATAACCCTAGGTCAACATGACCAAAGGTATGCAAATAACCACTCTCCAAAAATATCAACATCTCCATCAGAAAGGTTGATGTCATGGCACTTGGAATTTGAGGCTTCCTACTATCAAACACTGTAGTCTTTAATGCATTAACTCCTCTGATAGTAGATTCCAAAGTTTAACCAAAACTTGGCATTATTCTTGGTTTTGGCAATTCGATTCTTTGCATTTGGTAAAGAAAAGGGTTTTGAAACCCTATCTTATTGTGTCACTTGCTCTAAACATGGCATTGAATCTGGTTCTTTTTTTTCTTCTCTATGCTTGGGTTGTCGATCTAGAAGTCGACACTATGATGTGGGAGTTGTGTTGTTGCTAGTTTGAAGTTCACTCTGTCAATTTTACTCTATCTTTGGCCGAGATTGTATGTTGAGCACTCATTTTGAGCATGAAGCTTGGGCTCCAACTAGAAGTTTATGTAAGGATAAAGATCTTGGGTTCTTACCATCTGGAGTTATTCCCACTTAATCTGTGGCTTGGGATATGTTTGGCACTGGAGTGCATGCTTGAATTGGAGTTTCACTGTTGAAAAATAGAGAGCTTGGGCTATGAACACCTCAAATTTTAATGATCTAGGTCTTTGACATAATGGGTGGTGTTTTTTATGCATTTATTCATGGAGCTCAAGCTCTATATCTTAATATATTGACTTCTATTCCTTCTATCATGGCTTTGTTGACTCCAGATAAGTCATCATCTTTGCTTCTTTTCTTATTCTTCCTGTTTGTTGAACTCATGGTTGATGTATCCATTTCATTTCATAGCTTTAAATGATTTGGGTAATGGTATTTTTCTCTATTAATTCCACCATTATTGTTGCAATGATTCTGGGCTATTATGCTCTTCTTTTATTTGTTACTCAACTCGAGCCTTTCCTTGAAAACACCACTATTAGATAAGTCTTTATTGTTGTAGTTTGCTTATAATTACATTATGCATTTGGGATTAGTATTTTGTCAGCTCCTTCACTAGATGCTTGCATTTCTTTTTAGTTAGGATCTTTTCATGTCTCTATATATTGTCAACAATGACCATGCTTGTGCTTTTTCCATTCTCTATTGAGACACTGACTTAAACTGTGATGGACATTTCTTTGACAAAATTTATCCATCGTTTGGTTTCCATCTTGCAATAATGACAATGATAAGTGTATTATAGTTATTTTATGGTAGCTGCAAATCCATTAAGAATGTTCATTCATGGGGTTCAAGCACAGGATCGTGACACCCATGAGAATTACTGTGAATAGAGATCTTGATACTTTAAAACAATACATCTTTTTCTTTTTTGAAAAACATTATTGTTGAACATGCATCCTACATTTGATAACATTGTTATTTGTTTGATATTTGTACATGCATTTTCCACTTTGATAACTCTGTTTATTTAGTTTCTTTCTTGAACATGCACTTTCGTTTGATCATTTCTCTTTATATGCACATTACTTTGCAAAGTAAATATCACTGTTTATGAACTCACATCTCTTTATAACAAAATTACTGTTTTATCTCTTCTCTTGAATATGCACTGTTATTTTATTTTTTGTATAAGCACATTACTTTGATGACATTGATATACATCCATGCTTTGGGTAACTGAAATGTTGCTAAACATTTATATCCATCTTTTATGTGCATAATTCATTTGATAACAATAAATGATACTTCCATGCATAATTAAATAACAATGTTACCGTCTCATTTGATATTATGAAATTCATCTTCCTTCTTTTGAACACCTTTGTTACAACAAAATTTCAAAATAGATGTAAATCTTATTCATTTTCTCTGTACATGCACATTCATAATAGCATTACTGTTATCTCTCACTGCTTCTATGTCCAAACACACCAGTATTCATAATAGTATTTGACGCTCATTATATTTGATGTCAATAGTGTTTGAATTCTGTATATGCATTTTCCAGTCTGATAACACTGCAATTTAGTTCTTTTGTTTATGCATGTTACTTTATAACAACATTACACTTATTCCTCTTCTCCACAATATGCAATGTCATTTGATTCCTTGTATGCATATTCATTTGATAATAACTAAATGACACTTCTGGTTAGAATATCATTTGTTTTGTTTATGTATAAAAACAATCCTCTTGTTCAAACAACATTACAATTGACCTTCATTTGTGCAAAATTGAATAACAGTGTTACCTTATCATTTGATTGCAAGCAACAATTCATCTTCTTCTTTGCACATCTTCTATTTTTTCACATACATCTTCCATTCCAATTTTGGAGTAACCTTTCATTGCATTGAACTACAATAGCATGTATCAACCTTGTACCAACAGTTATGAACTACATCCCCTTTCCTTCTACATCTTCCAATTGTTGAACTTATGATCTCCTATGGTCTTTTTTTCCTTTTTTGATAATGCATATTATGAGGTGTGAGCACGGGCTCATGAAACTCAATACACTTTTCTTTGTGATCTGATACTAGTGAACACATAGATCATATTTATTTTTTCATTAAAATGCACTTTTGTTTACTCTGTTTGAAAACATCACCAAAACCAACATGTTAGGTTAGTGAACATGACCAACTGGTCAAATTTTGTGTGTGAGTGCCATGTGTAATGACATTCATGCATGAATGTTGGTTGATTGATTGTGTTCACTATCCTAACACTACCCTACTATTCTAAAAAATGTTTCTAAGCTATAGGAACTTAGTCACTTCAATTCAAAAACTTTTGTATAATGCAGAATGATAACCATAGATAGTAAAAAATTTCATGGAGTTATGGTCATTTGATACTATTATTATTTTTTATTTAGATGCATACTTTTCCATTGTATTGATTTTATGGGTAAATATGCAGTTCTGAAAGTTTGATTATTGTATTCTATTTTAGGTTTCCATTGCATTGCTTAGATTCAATTTGAATCTAACATCTTTTCTTTCCATGATGCAGGACATGAACCTAAGACCTAGATGCAGGACATAATGGACTATGACAAAGACATGAAGTTTGGACAAAGCAGACAACCATCTCCCATATCACAAAGTTGACTTATAGAAGGCAATGCATGGACCTCTACTCATGCTTCTATCATGTTTCTTTTCTGCAATTTCCTCTAAGTTGCAATATGAAAAATGTAATATGGAAAGCACATTTGTTTATTACATTTAGTTTAATTCCACAATGTAATGATCAATTATGAATTTGAAAATTGGAATATGATCAATACTTAGAGTACAATGTAACTAATAATATGAATGAAATAGTAATGTATTTCATCTTCATTAGATGAACAGTAATGTTAAAGAGCTGTACCTTCATGCAATTTATTATTATTTATGATTATCATCCTGCATGTATAAAATTAGGGTAACAATTCTGGCAACCTCTGCTGGATGTCTTCCTACTAGACATGAATTATAGACCTCATTCATTGGGAAATGGATTCAAATATAGAACATAAAAATGTAATCTTATTGAAATGAAAATGCAACCTAAACTAAGACTCATGCAACCTAAACTAACCTTGTTCCTTGAAGGCACTTTATTGAGAATGAAAACCTAAAGACACCTTGTGCTTGACAACACTTATTTAAAATAAACATAAGTTATAAAGTAGTAACCCTCCAAGAAAAGATTGAGGAAGATCCCATTGACTTGAATAGGTAAGACCTCTCCATCTGTGGTGGATAGCTGAAAGGCATTATTCTCTTTACATTCAGTGATGACAAATGGGCCTGACCAAAAATTGTCAAACTTATCATGGTGCCTTGGTCTACTTTTCAGCACATCCTATTTAAGAATTAGGTCACCTTCCTTGAACTCTCTAGGTGTAGCCTTTGTGTCAAAAGACCTCTTATTCTAATTTTTCCTTAGCTCAATATTCTTTAAGGCTTTGCTCCTTTTCTCTTCTAGATGTAACAACTCAACAAACCTTAGCTTAAGAGGCTCTTCTTCTTCAAACAACATCATCTAAACAACTAATTGTAGGGCTGGAAATTTAGTAGAAATCGGTAACCTTTCTTCCTTACCATAAACAAATACACAGGGTGAGCTGTCAGTGATATGCTTTGGTGTAATTTTGTCCAGCCACAAGGCTACCTTGAGTTCTGAATGCCAATCCCTCTTGTTCTCCCTTAGATTCATTTTGATAATCCTTATGAGGTTCTTATTAGTAGACTCAGCAAGTACATTACTCTGAGGGTAATAGTTAGATTGTGCATTCAGATAGATCCCACTCTTAATAGCCCATTCCGTTATTCTAGATCCAACCAAAGCTAATACATTATCAAAAATATTTTATTGAGGTACTCCAAACCTGGTTATAATGTCTTCATAGAATTTGAGAACATCATATCTAGTTGATTCATTCAATGGAATAACTTCGGTCCATCTTTTAAAGTAGTCTATAGCAGTCAAGATCCATTTGTGACCTGCACTAGAATTAGGGTTAATGGGACCTATGAAGTCCATTCCCCACTTGATAAATGGTTGTTCAACAATGATAGGCTTTAGTGTAAATGTTTCAAGCCTTTTTTTTCCTACAAAAAGAGTACATTTTTGTCACTTCCTTGCCGAAGAATGGGCATCCTTAAATAAATCAGGCTAATAATAACCTGCCCTTAATATATTCCAGGCTGTAGTCTTACAATTGAAGTGTCCTCCACATGATCCATCTTGAAATTCAGATAAAAATTTTCTTTGATCAGTAATATCAATACATTTTAGCAACATTCCAAAAAATCCTTTTCTATAAAGCATACCTTTTATCAAAACATAAGGAATAGATTACAATCTGAAATACCTCCTTTTGGCTTTATCAAAATCAGTTGGACTTTGTCTAGTTTGAAAAAATCTGCTCATATCAATTTGCTAGTTGGTCATTAAGTATAAGGTTATCTTGAAGTAATAGAACTTCCTCATTGCTTTCAGATTCTTCTCCTTCTACCATTTATGCACACATACCCTTGCCTCTAACCAGCTTGGTTACATGAATATGCACATCATATTTCATAGCTCTTGTGATCCATCCTACTCTTTTCTCATTTACATCTTTATTCAACAGAAACTCTTTAATGATAGAATGTGCGACCATTAGATGAAATTTATTTCTAGCAACCAGATGTTTAAAATTCTTTACAGATTTAATAACAAAAAGTACATGTTTCTCAACAAAACTATACCTTTTTTCATAGTTATCCATTCTTTTTTTGAAAAAGGCAACCGACTATTCTAAATTGTCATCATTTTTTTGCACCAAGATAGCTGAAATAGTATCATAGCTTCCATAAGCTTATAAGATAAAATCTTTAGAAAAATTATGGTTAGCTAATGTAGGAGCTGATGATAGGGCTTGTTTGATCTATTCAAAACTTGACTTTCCCTCCTTATTCCAGCTAAAAGACACATTCTCTTTCAACATTGCAGTTAACGGCTTTAATAAGTTGGCAATGTCTGGAATAAAGCATCTTAAAAAGTTAATTCTGCCAATAAAGCTTTGCAACCACTTTTTGTGTTTTGGAAAAGTTAAATCTAGAATTGCAACGATTCTTTCAAGATCTATTATTGTACCTTATTTTGAAACTTGATACCCTAAAATTTTACCTTAATGGACTGCAAAAATTGATTTTTTAGGATTGAGAGAGATTCCAAACTCTCTGCATCTTTGAAGTACTTTCCTTAAATGGCCTATATGCTGATCTATAATCTTGCTATAAATAGTAACGACATCCAAGTAAACCAAAACAAATTTGTATATTAGATTTTTAAAATCCATGTCCATAGCTTTTTGGAATGTGGCTCCTGCATTTGATAAACTAAATGACATTCTACCATATGCCATTGTTCCGCATTTAGTGGTGAAAGTTGTTTTAAATCATTCTTCCTCTTTCCCTAATACTTGATTATAGCTAGAATAACCATCTAGAAGGGAAAACCTTTCAGAACCAGAGACATACTTCAATATTTATTCCTTAGATGGAAGAGAGTGTCTATCTTTCAGAGATTCCCTATTAAGGTCTCTAAAATCCACACACAATATAATATCCCCATTTTTCTTCCTTACAAGAACTAGATTTGAAACTTGAGATATATGTTTGATTGGAAAAATTAATCCACTATCCAGTAGTTTATTCGGCTCCTTAAGCATTTGGGGCTCTAATTTGGGGTTAATTGGCCTTTGCATTTGACTGATTGGCCTACAATTGGCCTCTAATTCAATGGTGTGCTAGGTCAGTTGAGGGTCAAACCCTTTTAAATCAGCATAATCCCAAGCAAAGACATCAGTGAATTCTTTGAATAAAGTAATAAGCAGTCCCTTATCTTGAGGAGAGTTAAATTTACCAACCTTTAAGAACTTGACTGTAAATATTTCTAACTGCTCATAATGATCTTCCTTGATGAGCATGCTAAATTTTTTCTTCTTGAACTGATCATCAGAATTAAAGATGGACTCCAAACTGACTAGTCCTTTTGGAAGCTTATTTGACATGAGTTGTTAGATATGTTCCTCAAATTTCTATTGTTCTTTGCTATCTTTAGAAGCTGCTAAGACATCTATTTCTGCCATAAAACTTAAGATATGTTCATTAGTATTGAAAACTTGCCAATTAGCTTCATTATCTGGAATGTATGGCCTAACAATGATCTATAAGTGAGATTGATTAGTATTTACACCTTTATTTGCAAAAATTATAACTTGAGCACCAATAGCAGCTAACCTATCAGCATGCTGGTTTTTATTTCTAGGTACAAATTTTAGGTTGAATGGCTCAAAATCATCTAGAATATATGATATTTGATAGGATTAGGATAAAATCTAATCTCCCAAGATCACCTGCATGTATGACAGTTACAAGACAGAAGCAAAAGATAGAAGAGAGAAGAAGCTATGGCGGCCAAAAGGCCAGAGACTGGAAATCCATGTTGAAAGAAAAGCTTCTATATTCAACAATAATGAATTACAAATTACAATCTCTGTAATGAACTGAAAGCGGTGAATCCTTATAAAAGGATACCGAAACCCTAAAGGGAAAACCCTAAAGAAATAAAAGTTGCCTAAGTGAAACTTAAGCATAGAGTAATAACTTAACTAATTAAATCAACATGATTTAATTAATAAGCAAACTAATGATTACTCTAACACCCCCCCTTAAGTGTAACTTAGGGAGAAGAAAAATAGCTAAACTACTGCAGAAAGAAGGAAAGATGGGTCCCGGCAACAAGGCCTGATCAAGTACCCAAAACAAGAAATGAACTAGATGAAGGAAACTGAGCCTTCAATCTAGGAAAAAGGTGTCCCATAGAAAGGAACAAGAATAGAGCAAGAAGCATCTCTAAAGCAAGGAACTGTAAACTCTGTCAGAAGATACTACTGGAACCCCTACTGAAGTGCATGACCAGGTAGAGAAGACAAAGTCTGAAGAGCTGATCAACCGAACCAGGAAGCAATAGAACCAATAGGTGAACCCCCCCATAATGCTGAACTGGGAGAGGTGACAGGAACACTGAAATGCAATGCCAGAAATATCTGTAGAAGAAGAACCAGGAACACCAACAGTGCAACAGAAGTACACACATAGGATAAAGGGTGGTGTCAGTGACACACAGCATGGGCTAATGTCATGGAAGGTACGCTCACTTGACAAAGGTGGATGCGCCTAAAATGGCATAATCATCATAACCCCCCATGGCACTTTATAACAGAGTGCGAGTACATCAACCATACAAGGTGTACAAGATCCCAGAAATACAGAAGTAAGCACTTTATCTCAATGTGTTTACAGAACAAAATGCATTAGAAGGAGCATACAAGCTCAGAAGTCATAAAGAAGAGTGAACCAGAAGTACAGTAGAAGAGATCCCAGGACCTGTAAACCCAAGCAATCCACCAGAGTGCATAAACTGCCAAACTCAGAGGAGAGAAAACCTAGAGAAGAATCTGGAAAAAATACCTCTGCAATTGAATAGTACACTGAACCAGCTTTTTGACGATATCTTGTTTGCCAAAAATGGAGTCCGGATGAGCCAGATATGACTCCCGGAAGGCAGAAATAGACATCAGACTTCAACAGAAAAAAATGTTGTTGAAATAGTAGAACCCAAAAACCCAACCTCCATCATCAAAAAGTGCTCGAAAAGAGCTTTCCGACAGTATATGGAAATAGAAAAAAGACCCCCGGATGCTCAAGTTAGAGCGAAAACACTCCAGGAGGGTCAGAAAGGCCTCAGAAACCAAAAAATAAGCCCCTGGGGCTAAAAAAAAAGGCCCCCGGGTGCATGGCGCACTCAGGGGGCTGGGTCGAAGCTCCCAGACCCTCATATGACCGCACGCTTTGCATTAGAGCTCGCGGGGGCTGGCAAAAGGCCACCACCGGTGGGGCGGAGCTGGGGGCGGAGGAGCCTGGGCGGAGCAGCCGGAGCGGGGCGCAGACAGGCGGTGGAGCAGAAAGTTCTGGAGCATCGGGGATGCCCCTGAGCTGGGGCCGAGGGGCGGCGCCGGAGGGGCCGTGGAGGGCGGCAGAGCTGAGAGGCGGCAGAGTAGCGTGGGGCCGGTGTCCGGGGCTGGCTGGGGCCGCTGACGGAGGCACCCGCAGCCGGTGGTGGTGGCACGGCGGTGGCCCAACACAATGTACACTGGCTGCACTAATTTTAAATGCCAAAACACATAAAACATGTGTTTTTTTTTTTGTGAAATTTTCTCAGTTTTCGTGCCCGTACGGCACTGGAAACCAAAAAAAATTTGCCTCGGGGTCAAGTTTTCCAAAATGGACAAATTTTATATGGATTCTAGGGTTTTTGGGCCTTTCGAATGCAACCGTGAGGTTGGTTTTGGTCCAAAGTGCCTAAAAAAAAAGACCCCCAGATCCAATAAAAGACACCAAAAAAGCTTCTGAAACCCTTTGTGCTTCAACAAAATAGGAACAGTGAGCAGCAAGCGAGCTCTGATACCATGATAGGATTAGGATGAAAGCTAATCTCCCAAGATCACCTGCATGCATGACAGTTACAAGACAGAAGAAAAAGACAAAAGAGAGAAGAAGCTATGGTGGCCAAAAGGCCAGAGACTGGAAATCCATGTTGAAAGAAAAGCTTCTATATTCAACAATAATGAATTACAAATTACAATCTCTATAATGAAATGAAAGCGGTGAATCCTTATAAAAGGATACCGAAACCCTAAAGGGAAAACCCTAAAGAAATAAAAGTTGCCTAAGTGAAACTTAAGCATATAGTAATAACTTAACTAATTAAATCAACATGATTTAATTAATAAGCAAACTAATGATTACTCTAACAATATTATGGATTTATACAACTTTAGGAGGTCATTTTTAACAACATTCAGACCTCTCACCTGATTGACCACCAATTCACTATCTCCAAACACCCTCAAACAGTTAATATTTCTCTTTCTTTCCAACTCCAAGCCCTGTATTAATCCTTCATATTCATCCACATTATTAGAAAAAGGAAAAGATAATCTGAATGCAGCATAATATTTTTCACCATTTGGAGACACAGGCGTAACCCCTGCACTAGCTCCATTCTTGTTTCTAGATCCATCAAAAAATAACTCCCAAAACTAATTAGGCTAGACTGAATCATCATCATGTGATTTTATCAAGTTAGGCATAACAGGGTCAGATTCAAAAATCATATAATTACCAAAACTAGCATCATAAACAACACTATCTTGGTTACCAAAGGCTATTCTAGTTCCCCATTCATCCAACAATATATCAAGTATGCCTTCTATTTGATTATCAAAAGTTGGATAATATTTAAGATCATCAACATCTATGATCACACAAATAGCATTAATAGGGCTTGGAATATATGGCTCTATGTGATCTTTGGTCAACAATTCAGATTTTATGGTCACTTTCACCATATCTTTTCCTAAACAACATGTGAGACCAATGTAATGAGAAGTATCCACCTATCTTTGATGTAAAATCCCTAGATAAACATAGGGAAAAATAAGGAGGCAGATCTATAACATAGATATCTTGTGGAATAGAGAAATTTGGGCAAGCATGAAGGGTCAAACTTACATTTTTAACAACAACTAAAGTGTGGACTGATGAATGATCTAACTAAATCACTCCCTTATCAACAGGTTCATACTTAAAATTAAGTAAATTTACAATCTTCTTGGGCATTACTGTGCTGGTTGCACCATTATGAACCATGCAGTTGTACACACAAAATAGTGCACTTCTATGAATCCTTACATGCAAGGAAACTCAAGAATGAGCCCTCACAAATAGATCCATAGCTCTCTATGCATGGAGTTGCAAGATTTGTAAAAATTTCTCTCAGCTAGAGCTATAAACTCATGACCTTGCCAATAAACCATACAATGAGAGATTCAATGAAGACAAGGGAAAGAATGCCAATATCCTCAAGAATCAAAATGTATGCAATGCAATGCAAATCTAAATGAAAATGCAAGCTAAGCTATGAAAATGAAAGTACAATGCAACTAATCTATGAAAGGAAAGAGCAAGTGTTACCAAGCCTTCTTATTTAGACTATGTGAGATTATTTTATTGCATAAAAGGAAACTAAGCTATGAAATGAGGCTATGAATGCTAAAACAATACAACTATGAAAACAAATATGAAAGCTATGATGAAATGCAATAACAAGTCTTCAAAGCTTGAATGTAGAATGTCTTCAAAGAGCTCCAAATAACCTAGAAAACCTGCAGCATAACTTTAGCATGAAAA
>MU224364.1:1462511-1478992 GCA_018584345.1 Thuja plicata
ATAGGAAAATAAGAGTTGACTTTTGTGTCTTTTTCCTTTTTATAAAATAAAATTAATGCTTTATTTGTGCAACATAGGATAAGAAGAAATGTGGGGATTTTTTATTTAAATAAAAGAGGAGGAAATTCCTTTTAATTAAATAAAAGCTTAGGATAAAGTGATTTTATTATTTAATTAAAAGAGATAATTAATTAATTAAAAGAAAGCATGTTCTCTTAATTAAATAATATTTTTATTTTTATTTTTTCTCTTTTAAATTAAATAAGGCTTAAACCTTAGGAAATATTGAATTGATTATGATTTGATCAAGGAAATTGATATAATTGATATTGTTGATATTTGAAAATATTGATTCAGGGATTTGATAAATTGATAAAATAATAAAATGGGGCCCAAAGTCTAGGCGACCATTTTAGGGTGCATACAGCAGTTATGTACTAACTTATTACCAGTTATCAAGGACACATAAAAAGGAGGTGGCTTAACATTTGTAACTTTCTTACCATCCTTTACTACTGTCTCTTGCACATATGTAGCCCCTGAATCGACCAAAATAGTCCTTGAAGGCTACTTTAGGGCTTTTCATGAACTTGCTTCTCCTTTAGACAACTCTTCCTTAAGTAATTATGTATGTCTTGGAATGGCTAAAGAATCCCACATAGAAATAGAAACATTCATCTTCTTCATATTATCAATCATATTAAAAGGAACATACACCTGTACCTTTTGAGGAGATTTACCAATGATCTTATCCATGTGCTTCTGATGTTTCTCCTTGATTGTAAGAGAGGAGTGTTATTTCAATATAGAAACAGGAGGGATGGGTGGTGATTGAGTTATAGCAGAAATATTAGCAGCTAATTGCTCTGTTTCTAGAGCTCTCTTCTTGGCTCTAGTGTTTGCTGATACATGTGAATCATTACTCACCCCACATAATTCTTCCTCTTGCCAATTGAGAAAAGAAGTGTCTGGAACACCTAGATCTGGTTGTTGTTAAGTCTCATCAATGAATGCATCTTGTTGTGAATCAATCACACTTTGAACCATTAGAGCCTGATTAAGCACTCCATTAGTGCACTTTGACTGATTTTGGGGCTTCTCACAAGGATAAAACCACTCATATTAAACAACAATGTTATTTTAGTTAGGAACAATATCCCTATCAACATTAAGAGGTGCGGGATTGTAAGGTCTATAAGGCCTTTGATTACAATTCTTCCTATTGGTATTTCTATTTCCTTGGTACTACTACTAATTACCCTGGTAAATGGGCTGGGTAGGTTGCTGTGATGAGGAACTAGAAAAATAATTTTTCATATGGGCTATTAGATTTTGTTGAGCTTCCTACCTTTTAAGGTTCACCAACTCATTTCCAAAGGTTTTCAATAAAATTTCAATTTTTTGTTGGCTGTCTTTTATGCTTTGCAACTCATTAGAAGGGGCTACAGGCATCATTTCTTGGCTTTTGGGAGATGGAAAAGTTGCAAGAGGTGGGTTAATCAATGGAATATAGGACTGGATGCTAGGAAAGAAAGGCATAGGTAGCTTAGGAGCTATCTTCCCTTCCAAAATAAGACTATTCTCTGCCCTTATTGCAATATCAAAAGCTTGAGGTAAATAAACTCCCTGCATAGATTAGATCATAACTAAGATGTCACTATTCAGACTCTTAAGGAAGTATAAGAATACATATTCAGCATAGGGTCTTACCATGACAATAATCATATTCCAAGTCTTTTGGAAGTGGAGATTGCAATCACTCATCTCTTCTTGTGGAGATCTTTTGATAGTAGTTAGTTGTTCCCCCAAAGAAATATTATCAGATTTATCTTCAAAATGTTTTGACAATTCCTCACCTAGTCCATCCCATGAAGAAATTGATCCAACTCAAAGAGTTCAAAACCATTCCAATGCTTTTCCCTTCAATGATGAAGTCAATAGCTTCAAATCTATGTATCCTCCTTCATGGTGTGATGAACATTGAAAAGAAATGCAACATCTCTAATATGCACAATAGTTGTTGTTTTTCCTTCTCCCGTGAAAGATGGTAACCCTTTCAAGGCTGCCAATGGAATTTTGTTGTGATTGGCAATCATTAAAGGGATACCCGGATAAAAGGGAACAAATGTTAGCCTTCTAGCCATTCTTGGTGGTGTTGTAGTAGAACTAGAAGGTGTTGGTTGATCTTCCTCTTGTGGTTGTTCAAGAACAACTTGAACTTGAAGTGCTGGAGGAATTTTAGAAGATTCTTGATCTGAATATGGAAATTCAGGGTAGTAGGAGGGAGGATTTGAACTTCTTTCAGACCTTCATTTTCTTGGTCTTCTTGGTTTCCTACCCCTTACTACAGGCTTAAAGGAGAGCTCTTTCAGACCTCTAGCTTCTCTCTACAAAGTTCTTCATCTCCTAGTGTGTGGCATCTATAAATATTAAAACTCTTTTACACTCCGTGTTTGGATTTTTTTCATGTCTTACAAGGAGTCCCACCAAGCATGCCAAAAACTATTAAGGCCTTGAAATATCATCCTAAATCAGGCATTAGGGCATACTAATATCTCAAGGTAACAATGAAAACCTTCCTAAGTTGTGGGTGGACTCTAATTAAGAATTAATCTTTGGATTCTAGGTTGGTTCCTATTGGATTTGGAATATCGCATGTGACTGATTCTCTGATTGAGGAAAATGGAAAGAATGACTAAAAACTGAATAAATAAACTAAAAGGTGATACACCAAAAATGGATTCAGACTTATCAGAACTTTAAATCAGCATCCACAAGTCACACACTACTGAGGTTTGTAGTAACATTCACTACTCAACATATAGGTTGACCTAAAACTCACTTTTAGGGTTTGTACCACAAATAGTGTTAATTTTCCAACAAACATATAGATTCTGCAAAAGGTTCTACCCGAGAGCTAAAATATGAATTGGATTAATTCACTAATCTATGTTGTAAAACATATTACACTTAAATGTATAAATGTTGAAAGGATTGATGACAAAACTTAGAAAATATGTGAAGGATGGGGAAATTGCTTTATTTTCTTCAAAATATGCAAAAGGTTACATGCAAAGATACAAAACATGCCAAGTAATAAGTTACATTCACTTGAACACAATCTTGCATCAAAACTAAACCTATGGCTACAAAATGTATGCAAAAGGCACAACGGAACAAGTATGTTCACTAACCCACATTTTCCCTAAATTCTGAACCCCTAAGACTAAAAAGGAAGTTTAGATATATACCCCTTCAAAGCCAATTTATAAAATCCAATGCCCTCCAAAAATCCCTTCAAATCAGCTAGAAACCCCAAATATTAGGCATAATTCATGCCATATTACATGCCCCTAATGTTTGTTCTTTTAAAATATACATATTTTAAATAAACACAACCAACATTTGAGCGACCTATAATAACAATCCCTAACTCAATACATCTAACCCAAACCATATAATATATAACCCCAACCAAGGCTAAATCCGATACCATAAACGTAAGTGAACATGACCATAGCTATGCAAATAACCACTCTCCATAAATATCAACGTCTCCATTAGCAAGGCGGTTTTCATGGCATTTGGAATTTGAGGCTTCATGCTATCAAACACTGCAGTCTTTAATGCATTAACTCCTCTAACAACAGATTCCAAAGTTCAACCAAAACTTGGCATTATTCTTGGTTTTGGCAATTCGATTCATTACATTTGGTAAAGATAAGGGTTTTGAAACCCTAGCTTATGGCGCTGCTTTCTATGAACATGGCATTGAATCTAGTTTTTTTTTGCTTCTCTGTACTTGGGTTGTCCATCTTGAAGTCGACACTGTGATGTGGGAGTTGTGTTTTTTCTATTTTGAAGTTCACTCTGTCGATTTTACTCCATCTTTGGCCGAGATTATATGTCGAGCACTCATTTTAGCATGAAGCTCAGTCTCAAACTGGAAGTTTTTATAATGATAAAGAGCTCAAGATCTTACCATTTGGAATTATTCCCACTTAATCTGGGGCTCAAGCTGTGTTTAGCACTGGAGTGCGTGCTTGAACTAGAGTTTCATTATTGAAAAATAGAGAGCACAGGCTGTGAACACCACGAATTTTAATGATCTGGGTCTTTCACATAATCGGTTGTGCTATATATGCATGTCTTCATGGATCTCGATCTCTATATCATCACATCTTGGCTTCTATTCCTTCTGTCATGGATTTTTTGACTCTAGATAAGTCATCATCTCTACTTCTTTTCTTTTTCTTCCTATTTGTTGAACTCATGGTTGATGTTTCCATTTCATTCCATAGCTTTAAATGATTTGGGTTACAAGATTTTACTCTATTGATTCCACCATGATTCTTGCAATGATTTTGGGTTATTATGCTCTACATTTATTTGTTACTCAACTCGAGCCTTTCCTTGAATAGACCACTATTAGAAAGTCATTGTTGTTGTACTTTGCTTATACTTGCATTATGCATTTGAGAGTAGTATTTTGTCAGCTCCTTCACTAGATGTTTGCACTGTTGTTTACTTGGGATCTTGTTGTGTCTCTGTCTACTCTTGACAATGACCATGCTTGTGCTTTTTCCATTCTCTATTGAGACAATGAATTGAACTATGATGGACATTTCTTTGTCTTAATTTATCCATCGTTTGATTTCCATCTTGCAATAACGACAATGACAAGTGTATTGTACTAATTTTATGGTAGATGCAACTCCAATAAGAATGTTCATTCATGGGGTTCGAGCATGGGCTCGTAACACCCATTAACATTACTGTGAACATAGAGATTGATACTTTAAAACAATACATCTTTTTCTTTGTTGAACAACATTGTTGTTGAACATGCATCATACATTTGATAACATTGTTATTTGTTTGATATCTGTACATGCATTTTCCACTTCGATAACTCTATTTATTTAGTTTCTTTCTTGAACTAGTATTCATAATAGTATTTGAGGATCTTTGTATTTGATGTCAACAATGTTTGAATTCTGTATATGCATTTTCAAGTCTGATAACACTGCAATTTAGTTCTTTTGTGTGTGCATATTACTTTATAACAACATTATTGTTATTCTTATTCTCCCCAATATGCACTTTCATTTGATTTCCATGTATGCATATTAATTTGATAATAACTAAATGACACTTCTAGTTAGAATATCATTTGTTTTGTTCATGTATAACAATAATCCTCTTGTTCAAACAACATTACAATTGACCTTCATTTGTGAAAAATTGAATAATAGTGTTACCTTATCATTTTATTGCAAGGAGCAATTCATCTTCTTCTTTTCACATCTTATAGTTTTTCACATACATCTTCCATTCTAATTTTGGAGTAACCTTTCATTGCATTGAACTTCAACAACATGTATATACCTTGTACCAACTACATCCCATTTTCTTTTGCATCTTCCAATCCTTGAACTTATGAACTCATAGAATATTTTTTCCTTTTTTGATAATGCATAGATTATGAGGTTTGAGCATAGGCTCGTGACACTAACTATACTTTTCTTTGTGACCTGATACTAGTGAACACATAGATCATATTTCTTTCTACATTAAAACACACTTCTGTTTACTCTATTTGAAAACATCACCAAAACCAACATCCTAGGTTAGTGAACATGACCAACTGGTCAATTTTTGTGTGTGAGTGCCATGTGTAATAAAATTCATGCATGAATGTTGGTTTATTGATTAATGTGTTCACTATCCTAACACTACCATGCTTTTCTAAAAAAGGTTTCTAAGCTATAGGAACTCAATCCCTTCAATTCAACAACATTTTTATAATGAAGAATGATACCATACATACTAAAAGGCTTCATGGATTTATGTCCCTTTGATACTATTATTCTGTTGATGTAGATGTGTACTTTTTTATTATATTGATGTTATGGGTAAATATGTAGTTCTGAAAGTTTGATTTTTGTATGATGTTTTAGGTTTCCATTGCATTTATTAAATCCAATTTGGATCTAACATCTTTTCTTTCTATGATGTAGGACATGACCCTAAGACCTAGAGGTAGGACATGATGGACTATGACAAAGACATGAAGTTTGGACAAAGCAGACAACCAAATCCCATATCACAGAGTCGACTTATAGAAGGCAATGCATGGACCCTTACTCATGCTTCTATCATGCTTTCTTTTATGCAATTTTCTCTAAGTTCCAATATGAAATATGTAATATGGAAAGCACAATTGTTTATTACATTCAGTTTGAATGCACAATGTAATGATCAATTATAAATTTGAAAATTGGAATATGATCAATACTTAGAGTACAATGTAACTTATAATATGAATGCAATAGCAATGTATTTCATTTTCATTAGCTGAACAGTAATGTTAAAAAGGTGTACCTTCATGTAATTTTTTATTGTTTATGATTATCATCCTACATGTATAAAATTAGGGTAACAAAACAATCTACCGTAATCACTCATTTGGGAAAAAATAGAGGATGACAATTTTTTTTTAGAAGCATGAGACTGGTAACTAGGAATAAAATGTAGCTCCTAATAGGGGATTATTAATACATGACATAGGATGACATGCAGTGATAACTTATATTAGTGTATCTAGGAACAAAAGTAACTAGATAATTACTCTAATAAATAACATGCATCACTAACATAGCTAAGAGAGTTGGAAAATTTTGTAGTAAAAGCTAGGGTAACCAGGTGAATGGGATGTCAAGGAAAAAATATTAGTTACCACAATATTTAAAATGAAATAATTCATAATATTATAATCCAAGGAACAAAAAAAATCTAGTCAACTGAAAATAATGACACAAAGTTCAAAAAAGACCGAAGAGAATTTAGCACCTAGGGTTTAGGGTTTTAGGAATAAGACTTAATACCTATGATTTTTGTAGAAACCCTACCCATTGGAATAATAATCATGAAAATCCTAATAAACATGGATAGTCCAAACATTCGTTAGATATTTTCTAAAGAATAACAATAAAATTTGGTTGAATTGTACATTATTTCCTATATATGATAAATAATATAAGGAAAAAAAATATTGTTGAAAATATCCACGATGAAGGGATTTAAAAAATATAAATTACTACATAAATATTCCCTTTTTTAGTATAAGAACATAGTTAGGTATTTGATAAATAACTCTACCCCCTACCACCCATAAACAACTCTACCCCCTACCACCCACCCTATATTAACATGAGAAGAACCACTAAAGTTCATCAAAATTTATATCAATTATTATAAATAAGATCAAAAACATCATAAGGAAGATATGATTATTGAACGTATACTTGACAAATATATTAAGGCTATGGAAATTAGTAAATATTAAGTGCTTCTTAATACTACCAAATTTTATGAGTCTCATGTCCCTTTGATTAGGATAATAAGTAGACCATTATAAATAGTAGGAGCCTAAGGATAATTTGTTAAGAAAAAGACAACATCGGATTAGAACTAAATAAGGAAAATTTTCTCATATAGAGACAGGGAAAAGAGAAGTAGAAATGGAAAAATATTTGGGTAAAAAAGCATCGTTGACAATGAGTTAGCGGTGAATAGAACTAGAAAATGAAGCTATTATATTTGAATATTAGAGGATATATTCACCATCATAAACAATATACTATAATATTAATCATTATTATTAATATGATGCAATAATATAGCACTATGATCGAATAATGTAAGATGTCAAATTCAGATTTTAATCAATTATTTGAGAACATTTGGAATATTACAAAGTACTATGTTATAAATGTTGATGGTTCTTCAAATGGGACAATCACTATGTGGAATCTACTATATGTTAGAGGGAATATCCATTGAATACTTCATAAATACCTCTATAGTCACCTTTACGATCATGTCCTCAAATGGTAGTTAGAATCTCACTAATTTTTATGCACCAAACACTAGATCTATAACAAAGGTTCTATGGAAAAAAATCACATCCTTGATGAAATATGAACTAAATTTTCACTTAATGATGGGTTGAGATTCTCGTGCCCTAATTATTTATCCTAAAATGTTAGGAGGATTAGTCGATAACTCTTATTATTAGATGGATTTAGCACAATTTTTAATCAATAATGGCTATCTCAAATAGGAAATTTAGAGATGATCTTGTCCAAGTTAAGATGAATTAATTTATCATCTATAATGGGTAGAACTTACTCCCATATTTCACCCTTAATGTTCTTGTATCAATTGGATTTTACCTTAAACCACTTCTTTTGCATTGGGAATTCACTCTAAGGCGTTGATTGTTTCCTTTCAATTTTAAAATCATGTTGTCTTTTCATCCAAATTATAGAATTTTGGTTCTGGCTTTCTGAAATAGTCCTATTAACAGAACACATATGTTGAAATTTTATTCTGAGTTAAAGCTAATTTGGAAAACATTTTAAGAACTAGAAATTATATACCTTTGTGAATATTTTCCTTAACAAATATCATATTTTAGCATACATAAAAGAGATTAAAAAAAGAGAGAGATTCAAAATATTATGACTATTTTGAACATAAATAAGAAAATCTGTCTCATTGAGAGAAAACTAAGAGAGGAATGACATCAAATCCTTAAAAAGAGGAATTGCATTGGAGATATAAATAAATAGTAGAATGGTTAGAAGAAGGTGATAGGAATACTAGTTTTCCGCAAGTTCATATTTAAGCATTGGAAATTGAACACAATTAGGAGAATTTTTATTATTTAAATAACTATATTTTGGAGGAGGATTAGATTGGTCAAGTAGTTGTCTACTTCTTTTATGATTCCTATAAATATCTGACTAGATTATAAAATCATAAGAATGATTTATTTTTATTTATCCCTAGTATCCTAACTACTAAAGATAACTATAACTTGACAAAAATATATTTGAACATAAGGTGAATATTAATTTATTTTATGTAATGCCTATAAATAATTCAATTTAGATGTTTTATAGTCAATTTTTTATCATTCTAGTATGATTGTAAAATAGATCAACACTACATTCATTGCCTTGATTATAAAGAAAGAGTATGTCAAATTCTTTCTTGACCTTAGGACTATCAAGTTATGTACAAACTCTTATAATATTCAATCCAAGCTAATAATTAATCCCCTTAAACCTATTCTAACCTATCTCATTTCTATATATATAAAATTATCTATTCAAGGAAGGAAAATCTTGTTATTTTATGAACAACTCATTAGTTCCTTCACTCTATGGATGATAACAAAAAAATAGTAATTGTCTTCAAGAAAGATATCTCCAAACCTTTTGACCTTATATCACAGAGTTTCCTTTTTATTAATCTTGAAGTATTTTAGTATCAATAAAAAGAAATCCAAAGGATAATGATACTATATTGAGTTTTTTAACCCTCACAAATATAATTTTAAGAGATTTATTTGAGGTTCTTAGTAGGAATATTACTATAATAATTGCCAAAAGTATGTTCAAAGTTTTGATACTATCTTTTTGCCTTCCCTTATCATCCCATCAATACTTTTTGTATGAAACTCTATTACTTAACTACCCATCAATAATTTTTAAATGAAACTCTATTACTTAGCTTGTCATAAGTTTATTATGTGGCCCAACAGTGAAAAGTGTTATTCCATGGGTATGCCCATATTATAGGAAACATGTTAAATATATAAAAAAAAAATTTATATTTTTTTAAAATAAAGGATTGGATTTAAGGGAAAATTATTAAATCCTAGAATGAAAAAAAAATACTCCTCTAATAACCTATTTGAGCTTACCTTTGGCCACTAAAATAATTCATTTCGATACTAAAGGGTCTATGATATGGAAGAATATTCTACATTTAAAATTTCTAAAGGTGGCGTATGAGATGAAAAGTTAATAATAGAAATAAAATACATTTCTAGGGGTATCCCTAGGTTGGTATAGCTTTCATTAGTGATAACCATTTTTTATGGTTTGTGTTTACAACTTCCATAAAAAATTTTGGATTAGAATATTTGAGTATATATATTGGGGTAAAGAAAAAACCTAATAGAATCTTTTATTACTTCAATTCATCATGTGTGAGGAGATCAAAAATAGATTTTTTGAAACTATTGAATATTCTTTTTACTTTGGGTTTAAAATAACTTATGAGGTTACATAGATCCCAAACCTCATGAGAGAATCTTTTTAATTTATTTTTCCTACTATCTAGTTGAACACTATATTCAAATTACCAAGCTAATATGGAGAGTGGTTTGAGACATGAATATTATGCTCAAAATTCCTCACTTTTAATTGAAAAATAACAATAATTAAATCCTAATTATGGATATTCTTATCAAAAGAGGGTTTAATTTACAAAAAATATGTATTTTATATTGTCAAGATACAAAATCAATCATCTAGAGTTGCACACATTCCATGTTCACCAAGGAAGTTTGAGAAGAAGTACTACTCTCATTGTATATTAACTGGGTTTTTCAGAAAACCAATAGATAATTTATTGAGTTTGGAGAAATAACTAGGGTTGAACAAACTCAGATCCTTCAAGAGGGTGAATCAACAAATCTTATGACTTGATCAAATATAACCTATTCAATTCACTCATGACATATGCAGTAGTCTATAATTTGAGAACAATGCATGCAACAAACAAGAACAACAATATTTTTTGTGGAAACCCAAGGAGGAAAAAAAATAGTGAGACCAAACTCACTCTATATGAAATATAATTTTACAATGATTTTTTTTCCTCTTACTGCAAAGGACTATTACTACTCCTTTACCTGTAGGTTAAGTTGTGCTACATTAGGGAATGATACAAAGGAACTAAAGATGGAAGAATAATTCTTTTGAAAAAGACATGATATTACACCATTATAATGAAAATATATGGTGAACTATAATAGAAGAAACATCTCTATAATGCCAATTGTAATTCCCTTTTCTATCCATCCAAAACTGAATTCATCAATATGTTTAAAAATTCTCACTTTCTATCCTTTCTATATTCACATTTACAGAACTTAACAATTATTTCATATATTTAGGGAAGCTAAGGGTAATATTAGATTTACTGGGTGTGGGGGAGTGATAAGGGATGAAAATGGAAACTTCAGCTAGATGTGGTTTACGTTGTGAGTATTCAGACCAACCACTTAGCTGAATCCATTGGGGCTTATCAACCTCTTTTGTTGGCTTATCGACTCAACTACAACAAATTTTGATTGGAAGGGGACTCAAAAAATATAATAACTTTCATCAAAGGTTTTCATAAACCCTCATAGACTATTGAAAATTGGATTAACAAGTCTAAAGAAACCATCTCTTCTTTTCAAAAGTTTTATGTTTCCCATGCATATCATGAATCCACCTCAATGGTTAACTGGTTTTCCAACAAGGGTCCAAAGTAATGATAAAATGATGTGGCATAAGAAATATACTACGGACATTGATTTCAATGTGTTATTATGGCTAGTTAGGTTGACAAAAGTGAAAGATGGAAGTGGTAATTTTAGTTATGATAAGAAAGATGACAACTTGATTTTTCCGGGAGATGCAATTTCCAAAAAGTCTATAAATGCAGAAAACTCAAGGGCTCATTATAAAAATATATCATCACACAAATTGTGGTTGACTTTGTATTTTAGTTTTAAGTTTCCTTTCATTATTTTTGTTATGCCTCAGAGATCTACGGTTCTAGAAATACAAGGTGATTGAAGGCATTTTGATACTATTGAATATGAGATCCTTAAGAATAAAAACAATGTGTAGAATATCATAAAGGAGGGTGGCCTCACACCGTATCTACATAATCTCCATGGTTTGGAATGCAACATTACTGAGCATTTTTTCCATGGTTAGAAGGATGGTTTTTTCATTCTTTTTGGGAGGAATTTATGGATTGATGAGAATGTTGTGGCAAAGGTGACTGACATTCCTATAGATTGTATGAGATTTAATAGGGACCACAAGTATTCAACTACGAAATTCATATATTACCTAAAATGGATGAGAAATGAGGGATGTTGTAGAACAGGTGAAATAAGACCAACTACGACCCATCTAAAATGAAAAAGTTATGGATCTAGGTCCTTAAGATTCTCAAGGACTATATTACTTTGCATGGTCATTTCACTCATGCCTTCGGCAACCATTTTATGCTATTAAACTAATTCTTCCATAATACTAGGGTTTCTATTCCCTTTTACCTATGGTCTTCTCTTAAAACTAGCTTTAGGGGTCATGGGAAGAACCCAAAGAAAAACCCTATTCCACATGAGGATTATTTGGTGTTTATTTTTGAACATTACAAAGCCCTTTCACCACTTCTAATATTTTTTCTAACGAGTATGATACCACTATTGGGGAGGAAAAAATGTTTTTGAAGGTGAGGATGACACTAAGTACGGGAAAGAAGACTATGTGCCTCATTCTAAACCTTAGAAAAACCCCAAGTCTAAAGCCAAAATTTGCATTAAAGGGAGAGGTAAAGATAATTATTTATAGGAGGATGACTATGTCCCCTCTAGTAAGATCAAGACTACTCCCAAATCTAGTAAAAAGGTGGGATCTCAAAAGGGGAATGAAAAAACCTCTGTGAAAGGATAATGTATTAAGGATATTCCCTTGCCCCCCTAATCGAGTTAGTGATGTGGCCATAATTATAAATCCTGGGCTTGGGAAAGGAAATGAGAAATTGCAGGAGGATTACAACTATAAGTAGCTTCAAGTGGAAATTCATGTGGATCCCTCCCCTGTAGCTACAACCATTCACTCCTAAAGGGAGGCCACTATAATTGGAGTTAAAGATGACTCCTCTTTGGAGCTCAAACCCAATTCCCACCATTTGAAACTTGATAATCAGGATTTTTTTGATATGTTGGGCATGGCGAGGGAGACCGCCATTGATTCATTTACCCTCTTTAAATGAATTTTTATATGAAATAAAGGAATTTAAGATTAAATAGAGAGAATTGGGTAGTAAGATTGATGTTATTCAAAACAAATCCCCTATGGTTTCTTCTGGGACTAATGCTTCTTTGAGTAAGAGCTTCTAGACAGTTGAGGAGAAGAAATTGGTTGTAGACTGCCTAAATAAAATAGTGGATGCTCTTGAAAGCCATAAGAGTTTTAATGAGAAAAAACATGTCTCAGCTAGAGGAAAAGGTCACTAGTGACAAGGAATTTCTTTAGACTATGTTAAATTAGAGCCAAAAGAGTATAAATATCACTTAAGACTCGATGAATGAGATGGTGGAGAACTTAGAGAAGGGAAAACTTGAGAAGAAGGTTATTCAACCATAACATAATAAAGATCAAGAGGCCTTAGGATTGATCAAGAGGACAAGGGGAAACTTAAAGATGAAAGATGAGAGTACCCTTCAAGATAATAAGCACCTAAATAAGGTTGTGCAAGAGATGACTAAGCTCAAGGTGGAAGTGTCTGAGGTTCTTAAGAACCATGCTTGATCTATTTCTCTTTGTTCTATTTTGTTCTTTACTATTTCCTGCTTCTACCTTTCTGTTGACTTTTTCTATCATTATCTTTATGTAGCTTAAGCTTATCTTTTGGGTTTTTGGGTACATTTTACCTTGGTAATTTTCCTAGTGTGTATCGCTAAATTTGTAAACTTTTTGTGTTAAAGGGTTTTGGGTCTGTGTGAGGTCCTACCCCGATCATCCATTCAGAGCTGATACTTTTTATATCATGTTATCTAGATGGTACATTCATTTTGATACATTGGTGTATTACGTTTTCATCATATAGATATCTTATGATGACTCTATTTTGATGAAGTTTAGATGTATTGTTTTATACATATGATTCTCAAATCTAGATGAGATGTTTGAACAATTTCCATTTTTATGTTTCTAAATTTGCAATTTGATCATGTGACATGCAAATGTGGATTTCATGTTCAATTCTTCAAATGACCCATATTGCTTAATTTAATATGTTAGATAAGTGATTTTTTTTAGGGTTTTTTGATTTACGAGTTATATGTATATGGATGACCTAGTTCTGGAAAAGTGATGTATAATTTAGGGTTAGATGAATATATTATAATGTATTATATCATGAATGTGTGGATTCTTCCTTTGACTATTGATGCTCTGTTCAAGTGTGCAGGTGAATAAACCATAGTTTCCAAACTGGGGAAACAAGATTGGGTTAATGTGAATATCCTTGTGAAGCCAAGGTTAACCTTAGAAAGGGAAATAACCTAGTTTTAAATGTAATTTATATGTTGTAAATGTGAATATGCAAGGTTGTAAATTTATTTTCTTCTACTTTTGATAATTTCTTTTAAGCATGCCAATGCGTAAATGTGATGTACAATTGTAGTGCCAATTGGCACATGTATTGTGAGATGACATGACTATATGGATAATGATGTTAAGTTTCACCCTGGGTTTTCTTATAGTGTATCCATGTGGAGTTACTTGTCTTGAAAACCCAACTCATGAGTACTATCTTGGAAAATTCGTAGGTAAACTCTAAGTGAGTTTTTGAAGGGTTAAAATGAGTCCAATAGGGTAGTTATAGTTAAAAATGTCTAGTCTTTTAGTTATACCTTGGGTTAGGGGTTTTTTTTTAATGTTTTTAGTGTCAAAATATCATTTATGGCCCTTCTAAAGTACCATTCTTGGTTAGTAGCGAAAATTGGGGAAGAGGAAAGACCATCCCTTTCTTCAAGATAGTGGAGTCTCTTCCATGCATGAAATTGGAAAAGTGTTAGGGAAGAGGATTCATGTCATATATCTTCTTTATGGGAAAGAGGTAGAATTGGGGAGAGAGCCTTTTACGGAGAAAGGAAAGGAGAGGAGAGTTGGGGTTGATTGCCCACTCTCCATTTTTGGGATACTTGTAGAAGTTGCTTAGAAGGATTTTGCTAGTTGAAAGCCAATGAAGGAGAGCTAAGAAAGGAAGGATTATCTCAACCACCATCTATTTTATAGGAGTAAGGTTGGTACCCTAATTTCCATGTGTGATTTTCTTGTAATTCTTTGTTTTCAAAATCTTTTTGAATTTAATTATTATAAAGATTCATGTTGTGTAAATTTTGTTGTTGTGATAGTATTTTAGTGAAAGAAATTAATTTTGTTCGTTCTTATTTTTCTGTTTTGTTTGGTGTTGTTCATGGGAGTGAATGACGTATATTTCCCTTGGGAGGGAGGGGAAAGTCATTTATGGGTGAAGAGCTTAGTTGGGACACCATGGTAGTGTAGAGTCTCTTCTTGGGAAGAAGAGGGATATATTTGGATGTTATGGGCTCCATGTGCCAAATTATCTTGTGATTTTCATAGGGGTGATAAGGGATTATGGAAGTGTGTATGGAGCTCTTTGGTTGAGGTAAAATCCTTGGGAAGTCATGTGAGTTTTTTTCATATTGAGGTATTCTTGTTTTGGCATTCTCTTACACGGTTGTTCCAACTTCACCCCTTATTGAGTCCATTTTGACCCAATTGTGCATAATCTTGGGAGGGAGTTATGTGTTTTTGTTTTGAGCTTGTTGTATGTGTGGTGGTATGCTTGTTTGTCACCCAGTCTCTTCTTGTTTCCCCTAGCTCGGTGGTGGCATCATAGAGGCCTAGGATGGGAGGTGAGCTCCATGGTTTGTTCCAAAATTGGTTTTGCAGATTTGTAGCTATTTCTCTTTGTGGTGGATCAATTTTCAAAGTTGGAAATGAGGGTTTTTAGTTGCTTATAAATTTATATATTGAGCAATTAAGTTTCACATCAAGCCATAGGGTTGAGTCTTGCAATTTGAAAATTCTAGAGATTGGATTATAAACTTGTAGAAAGAAATGGTAATAGTTGTTTAAAAGGAAAGAAGTGTAATGTATTGATTCTATTTTTTTTTAAGAAATACAACAAATACATTACTGTAAATTAGATTTAAGAAAGTATTTCATGCATGCAATCTTCTGCATTAAACCAGTATTTAAGAATGAATTACATCTAATTATCTTAGCAGACATTTTTGTTTATTTGAATTCCATAAGAGATAATTCTATTTGCATCTGGTAAAATATTTATTTTAAGATGATAAAATCTCCACATTAATGTGTTCCTAATTTATGCATTTTGTTTATTTCCATAGTTTATATTTTTCATACTTTATATTCTTTCAATGTGTATATGCTATCTTGTTAAAGTTATGCAGTCTATCTATATTTATTTTAAAGGCATATCATTTAATTAATTTTATCTAAAGGAATATTGCTTATCCTTTATGCATCCATAAATAATAATGTAATGAAGTTGCATAATACAATATAAACAAAAAATAGATTTGATTTAATTAAAGTTATATTTGAAACAGAATAGCATAATACATTTAGGTGGAGAAAAAATTGATTTAATGTAAAGATAAATTTGAGATAGAATAGAATATTAATCTACATTTAAAAACTTCAATCTGTAGAAGGAAGATTTATTTCTATATGCTATTATACATATATACAACATCATATATATATAGATATATA